>JABKBG010000014.1:0-183225 GCA_014182395.1 Eucalyptus sp. ANBG9806169 | reverse complement strand
TTCCCCTCTGGATGAAAAGGGAGGTCGCAACATGACCTTTATGTGCATGTTTCTGTAAAAATTTTCCTAGTTTGGGCCACATTAATTAAGATTATAATTATCCGTTTTACGGAATTGATCTAATAAAGCGAGATATAAAGTTTCCTAACAATAAATATGGGGCTCACTGTGGGCCGAATTGGGCCCGGCCCGTGATGAGAGGGCCCGTCCAAATTCTATAAATATGCTAAGGTCCCTCCTTCTAGCCCTCACTTGTTGCAATACAAGAACAAATACCCACTCTCTCACATAAGGAACACAAGTGAGAGGCCGACTCATCAAGCGTGGGTGTCGAGGGAATAGGGAGAAGATCTTCGCCGCAATAGACACGGATTGCTGTCGCTTAGCTTCAACAAATCATGGATCACAAATTAGGTGCACAAATTTATGAGCTTCTAGCTATGTCGGTCCTCGGTTACCGTTCCTACGGCTATCATTTGGTATCGTAGCAAAACATAGACTAGAACATGGTTGATTTGCCCGTCTTGAAGAATTTATCCGCATGAAACTTGATTTCAACCGTATATTCGAGTTAATCTTGTTGAGCCGAGTCCTCTCAAGATTTATGTCGCCGAACCCAAATCCGCCTATGGTCTTTTTCGACTTGACCCGAGCTCTAAGGGTTCTCGCTTGTTCTTTCGTGTTTTTGATCCGATGAAAGTGAAATTTTATTGCATAAACATCTTCTACTCATCAATACGAGAAAATGGTGGGTATATCGTCGTTAGACGATGCCGGAAAATTCCTCACGCGCGACACGCGCCTGTGCGGTGGCCGGAGTCGGCGACACGCGCCGCCGCGCGATCTCACGCGCGCGCGTGCGAGCGCGCGCTGCGACCGCCTTAGCCGGTATGATTTTTTCGGTCGATGACGCCATCCCACCGCCTAAGTCACCGATGCGCAGCCACTGGTCGGCCGCCTTAGCTGGCATGACGCCATCCATGACGCCGCCCCACCGCTTTAGTCACCGCCATGGACAGTGTCCGATGAATATCATGCGTGGTGAGCGCCATAAAATCGCTTTATGTGGCGATCACGCTTACGCGGGCGGTGGGACGCCACGTATGACGTCGCCGGCTCCGAATTACAGACTGGTTGACCCGACCGGTTTGACCGGGTTGACCCGACCCGACGACCTGGTTGACCGGTTGACCGGTCGGAAAGTTGACCGTCGGATAGTTGGACCGATCGGACTGGTTGGACCGGTTCCGAATCTTGACCGGTCGGACCGGCTTCGGGGCTGGTTTTTTCGGGGCGTAGCGCGCCAGGGCTCGCCGCACACTCTAGAGGTGCGTGAGGGCGGTGACGCCCTCATGTCGTTCGCGGTGGATCATACGTGACGTTCGATGTGGAATTTCCTATGTTGTGTGATTATTTACATGTTTTGATGTTTTTAAGGATATGAAAATGCATGTGAAACCCTAAGGTATATGATTTTAAGGGTATTTTTTTTTTGCGTTTTTTTGTATTTTCATGGTTTTGGGAATACATTGCATGCTTAAGGATTATATCATCACTTGAGGAATATGTGTGGTGTTGATTTATTATTAGCATGTATTAATGAACAGAGTAATACATAATTAGTATGATTTGTGATTTTAGTGACCTACAGCCCTTGTCATCAAGTCTAAAATCACTTTTGAAAGGTGAATGTGAGTCATAAAGTTATATCCCTGATATGAGAAAGTTTCAATGATTCAATTGGGTTGACCGCCAAAGTGGCACACTTTGATTGAATTTGAGAAATGTCGGTTTTGTATTATGATGGGATGTCTCCTGCTCTAATGCGTGGTCATACTCCCAAAGGAGGTAATTGTGTATTAGTTCATGGAGGGATGCATGTACAGCATATGGTTAAAAAGGTGACTAACCTTAGTGGTTCATACACCCAAAGGTGATGACTTCGCAAGGGTTAGAATATATCATGGACCGCTGTCATGTGAAGAGTATACAATTGCATGTCATGTATTCTGCCCAAAGGTGTTTATATGATGATGTATGTAGCTCTTGAGATGTGTGTTAAGCACTCACATTATGCTAATTACATGTATTGCTTCTCAAATCGCTACCTTCTTCGTAAATGGCAATTCCATTGCTATTGAGGTTCTTACCGATCAAACTTCAAGATATGGAGAGAAGATTTTCAGTTTGGTATGGAGTTGGCAGATGTTCATGTTGCTCACCGAGAATAGCCGGCCCGACCTTACCGATGCTAGCACGGAAGTCCAGAAAGTACGTTTCTGCATGCATGGGAAAAGAGTAAATAGAATTTGCTTGCTCATTATGAAAAGGTCAATCAGAGCATTTGTTGAGTGGCTTGCCATCTGACAATCATCATAAGGATATGATGGAAGCCTTGGAGGCTAGGTATCGTGGTCTCTTCCAATGTTGAGATTGGTACACTTATGCAATTGCTTTAATATGAAATATGATGGTTCGACCGGAGTTAGAGATTATGTGCTGAAAATGGTAGATCTTCGCCAAAACTTCAATTCTTTCAGGTTGATATCCCCGAAATCCTGTATAGTGCATCGCATTGAATACTCTTCCTCCTGACTTTGGAATTATCAAGACAAACTATAGTTCGCAAAATGAGGCTTGGTCAATCAATGACCTCATAGTCGAGTGGTGGCAGAGGAAGAGAAACTCAAGAAGAAAGAGGGCATCTTGCCTTGTATGCCTCATAGTTCTCGCCAGCAGAAAAGGGTAAGGGATTGCACATTCTAGAGGAAATCCTAAAGCTATAGGTGTTTTTAACAATATAGCTCTAAGAGAGGAAATCCTGAAGTTGCTGGCCCCTCCACTTCTATGGCTCCTAGAAAGGCACCTTTTAAAAGGGAAGGTGTTCTTTGCTACTTTTGTAGGAAGAGGGGACACATAAAGAAACACTTTATGATAAATATAAAGCTTGGTTGTCTAGAAATGAGCATAAAGGTAATGGTTCTTTGGCACTTGTTTGTGAATCCAACCTATCCAAGCCCCATCCAGTTCTTGGTGGCTAGATAGTGGTGCAACTAATCATGTTGCGCTTACCATACATGGATTCACAAACGGAAGGATGCCAAATCAGGATGAATCAAAGCTCACCGGTGGGAAACAATGAAAAGATCGACGTTGAGTTCGTGGGAGATGTCTTTTTTGGTGTTAGAAACGGTTTTAATATGATATTAAGAAACACTTTTTTTTATGTACCTTCCTTTAGACGGAACTTAGTTTCGTATCTTGTTTGGATAAGTGTGGTTACTCTTTTGAAATAAAGAACAATACTCAGATCTATGTTCTTTAGCTCAAATAAGGTTGGGTGCCGCATCATGTCCAATGGATTGCATGTTTGTGTTTATCTCCCAATGATATATACGTCGCTAATACCGTTGAAAATATTGTTCCAAAAAGACCTCTACCTAAGGAACAACAGGTCTTATACATTGTGGCATAAACGACTAGGTCATATATCTAAAGAAAGAGTAGAAAGGCCGATAAAGACAAACATCCCGCCTACTCTTAAAAGTGACCTAGAAACTTGTATAGACTGTTGTAGAGGAAAGATGACTAAGATAAAGAAGAAAACCGCAGTCAAAGTTACCGGATTACTAGAAGTCATTCACACCGATATTAATGGACCCTATGCTGCAACCTTGTGTAGAAAAGTTTATTTCATCACGTTTATTGATGATTATTCTCGATATGGTTACATTTTCCCCGATTAAGGAAAAGTTTGAATCCCTTGACAAATTCAGATTTTTCGGACTGAAGTTGAGAAACAGCTTAGGGAAAGGTAATAAAGGTGGTTAGATCTGATCGAGGAGGAGAATATTATGGTAGACATGGCAATGTTGGGCAAATTAAAGGACCATTTGCTAAATATCTAGAGGATTCTAGGATAGTAGCTCGGGCCCACTATGCCCGGAAGTCCTGAACAAAATGGTGTGGCTGAAAGGCGCAATTGTACTCTCATGGATATGGTAAGGTGCATGATGAGTAGGACTAATTTTGCCTTTTTTTTATGGGGTGAGGCTTTAAAAATAGCCCTTTATATATTGAACCGTGTTCCTACTAAAGCGTTGCATCAACTCTTTTTGAGTTATGGACTCGGACGCAAACCAAGTTTGAATCATTTCAAGGTCCAGGGGATGTCCTGCGAAGTAAGATTGTATAATCCAACATTGGGTAAGTTGAGGCTAAAACCACTCGATGTTGCTTTGTATCTTACTCTTAACATTCAAAGGGATATTGTTTTTATAATCCAAGTGGAGGAACAAGGATTGTGGAATCACAAACAGCCAAGTTTCTAGAATTTGATGTAGCCGAAGAGCATGATTGCTCACAAATCGCTGAACATGACAACTTGACTGGACTCGCTATGTCTATCTCCTTACCTATGCGACGATTATGGAGCCTGTGTGCCACAACCGAACCTCGTTAACACTGAAGATCCTATTGATGAAGCGGCCACAGATGAAGTCCTTCAAGTTCCTCAGGCTCAAAATGAGCTTACAAAGGGCTCCACTTAGGAGGTCTCGCGAGGGAAAGGCATTCAAATATACCACCGGACTATATAGTCTTTTTAGAGAACATGATTACGATATAAGTTGCATTACGGATCCAGCAACTTATTTGGACGCCTTTTCCCGTCCTCAATCAAATTTATGGTTGGATGCAATGAGAGATGAGATGCAATCTATGAAATATAATGGTGTTTGGGAGCTTATTGAATTATCGGAAGATTGTAAACCCATAGGTTGCAAGTGGGTTTATAAGACCAAAAGAGATTCGAAAGGAAAGATTGAGAAATTTAAAGCCAGACTTGTGGCCAAGGGCTTCACTCGAGAGAGAAGGGATAGATTATGAAGCAACATTTTCTCCAGTTTCTTCTAAAGACTCCTTCGTAGTAATCACGGCGTTAGTGGCTCATTTTGACATGGAATTACACCGGATGGATGTCAAAAACTGCTTTTCTAAATGGAGATCTTGATGAGGAGGTTTATATGGTGCAACCCGAAGGTTTTACAGCAAATGATTCAGATAAGTTTGTATGTAGACTGAAGAAGGCTATTTATGGTCTCAAACAAGCTTCTAGACAATGGTACTTGAAGTTTCACAATGTTGTTACATCTTTTGGTTTTATTGAGAACAAAGTGGATCAATGCATATACTGCAAGGTCGTGGGAGGGAAATTTATTTTTCTTATACTCTATGTGGATGACATTTTGCTTGCAAGTAGCAATATTGGATTGCTACGTGAAACAAAGCAAATGTTGTCAAAGAATTTTGACATGAAAGACTTAGGTGAGGCATCTTTCGTTCTTGGCATTGAAATTCATAGGGATCGTTCTCGTCGTGTGTTAGGTTTATCTCAAAAGGCATATGTTGATCGTATTTTGGAGAGATTCAACATGCAGGATTGCAAGTTAGGAAACGTTCCTGTAGTTAAGGGTGACAAGGCGGAGTCTCTCACGGTGTCCTCGTTCGCATTTTGAGAAAAACCAAATGAAGGATGTGCCTTATGCTAATGCACTTGGAAGTATCATGTATGCTCAAGTATGCACTAGACCAGACATTGCTTTTGTAACGTGGGGCTTTTGGGCGATATCGGTCGAATCCGGACACGATCATTGGGTTGCCGCCAAAAAGGTCTTGAGATACTTAAAAGGACAAGAGATTATATGCTGATTTATATGTCCATGATTTGCGATTGTTGGCATATTCAGATGCAGACTTTGCTGGTTGTGAGGATGATAGGAAGTCAACAACATGATACATATTCATGTTAGCAGGAGGGGCAGTATCGTGGAAAAGTGAGAAACAGAAATCTATATCTTCCTCTACCATGCAAGCGGAGTTTATAGCATGTTTTTCAGCTGCTACTCAAGCAATTTGGCTTCGGAACCTCATCAGAGAATTGACGGTATTTGATTTTGTGGATAGACCCATGCAGTTATATTGCGATAATACCCCGCCGTGTTATTTGTTAATAACAAATGAAGTCTAAAAGGGTCTAAGCATATGGAGGTAAAGTTTTTGAGCATAAAGGAAATGGTACAGAATGGTGACATTGTGGTAGAGCACATTCCCACAAACGATATGTTGGCAGACCCACTGACTAAAGGCCTACACCCTTGTGTATTTGATCGACATGTCATGAACATGGGCTTAGGAGAATCATTGGATAATATCGTCTAGTGGGAGCTATTTCAGGTTTGCTCTAATAAAGTTTAAGTCTGCATTTTGTTACTTTTTGTAACATTTCGATATATGTCAACTCCTTTTGTATAAATGGTTATTGAGTTGTGTACATATATCTAAAGAAAATCTCAAGGTACTTGTGTAAATCTTGAGTAAAGGCTAGGGGCATCCAGGTTGTTAGCCTTGTGCATATGTCTCAATTACACATAAAGAAAAGGCTAACCATAAAGATAAGACATATGTGGGTTCATTAGAACCATAAAGATATTCTCTAGTGCCACATCCAGTTTTCTCGTGACACTTAAAGTAAGAGAATGGTGACCGACAAATGGGATAATACATAAGGTAAAACTCTTTATGAGGTGTTATCGATTTGCCACACAACCATATTAAATCCATATCAGTAAAGTTGATAACATTTGTGACCATGGAAGGCTCTGTATACGCATATACAGTTACCGCCATGATCCGGTGTTAGAGACTTTATGGGATCGGATTGACTGCAGAGGATTATCTCTAGATCAACATAAAGGTGTGCACATACAGTATGATCTCAATTAATATAGCCCAAGTGGGAGAATGTAAGAATTTTCCTAGTTTGGGCCACATTAATTAAGATTATAATTATCCGTTTTTACGGAATTGATCTAATAAAGCGAGATATAAAGTTTCCTAACAATCGAATATGGGCTGGCTTGTGTGGGCCGAATTGGGCCCGGCCCGTGATGAGAGGGCCCGTCCAAATTCTATAAATATGCTAAGGTCCCTCCTTCTAGCCCTCACTTGTTGCAATACAAGAACAAATACCCACTCTCTCACATAAGGAACACAAGTGAGAGGCCGACTCATCAAGCCGGGGTGTCAAGGGAATAGGGAGAAGATCTTCAGCGCAATAGACACGGATTGCTGTCGCTTAGCTTCAACAAATCATGGATCACAAATTAGGTGCACAAATTTCTGAGCTTCTAGCTATGTCGGTCCTCGGTTGCCGTTCCTACGGCTATTAGTTTCGACATGGGAGAACATGCATTTCAAGACACCTTTCCATTTCTTGATCGCCGGCGGTTTTATTGCTTTTGTTCATGCGCATACCTTAAAAGACATCACGTTGTTCCATCTTCCATCAATGCGACTTACCGGCGATGTTATTGCACCTGTTCATGCACGTACCTCAATGGAGCACCACGACTGGTCAAAGTTATCCGAGGCTAAGATCATCTTCCATGGGAAGCTCGTGTACTTATCGCTGGAGTTTGAAATCTATCAGTCCAATTTTCAGACATCTGGTCCAACATTATTTTAGAGAGGCCAATTCCATTACACACTGAATTGTCAAAACCCACAGAAGAAATTCACTTCTTTTGAATTGGGTTATCCCCTCCCCCCAAATCCTTATGGATCTATCATGTACTTAAGCCCAAAGCTTTGCCTTTTATTTATTTATTTATTTATTTTTTATGAAGAAGATTAAAAGAAACAGTTTTTGGGGTTGGCAAAAAGAAAAAACTCTCAATTTTTAAACGGCCAGCAACTTCATTTGCTTTTTTATGATTAAGTTAAAAACAAGGGAAGGGAAAGGTTGGCTTTAGATGATTCTCCGGTCTATGTAACGTGAAATAACTTGATAGAGGAGAGCACAATTTTCACCAGTTTTTAGAGTATGACATTATAGAAATGAGAGACATCGCAACTGCGAATAACATATTTGTCCTAGACAATTGAAATCTTTGAATTAGTACCTGTAGTTCAGCCCAATCAAAAGTTAGTTGCAATCTATGTCACGCCCCGAATCTCGAGCGCACGCACATCCCTCGATGGTCGATGAAATCGCGACGTCCTAGGACGCGTTGCCAACCCATTCATTTTATTGCATATGCGGAAGCAAATAAACAAATCCCCTGACAGCAAATAGCATGGGATAGAAAAGCAGGATAATAAATTCACAACCAAAACACGCTTTTATAAACAAATTATGTTTATATACAAAACTAGTTTGTCTACCAAAAAGATCGGCCCTAAAAAAGGCAACTGTCCTACGACCCACTAGTCGGACACATTCACTAATCCTTCTGACTCCACAGGCTCCAGGGGCGCCGGGTCCTCCATAGCACCATCAGGAGGGTCAACTGCGCCCTCGCCTAGAGCGGCGCCGACTACCATAGCGGGGATCTCAAAACCCTAGAAGGGACCAACTCTGTATCCATTGAGCCCGCGACGAAACCACGCTCTAAATCGATAAGGTACCCTTTGAGGTAGGTCCTCATCGACCCAAACGGTGGTCACTACGAGCTCATAGACCCAGTGGCCTCTGGGAACAGGGAAGTTAGTAATCAGCTCAGTAACCCTCCGAGGCTGACCATAACATACCGGATGAGCCGCCATCTAAGGACCTGAAAAGATTGAGCCCACGACGGGGTGAGGCAATGTCTCAGCAAGTTCACTCCCTAAACTCCAACTAGGAAAGGAATACACCTAAAGGAAGTCTATATACACAAAACAGAGGACTTACCTCGCCTCAGTTCCCTCCTGCATGTTAGTACAATTCACATATTCAATCAATCAATCAATTCAATCAATACAATCAATCAATCAATCAATCTAATCAATACAATTGATCAATCAATTAATCAATCCATTAAACACAGGGGTCTCGATTATAAGGCCAAATCGTTATGACACGTCCTATATCATGCGACACAATTTTGTCCCATAATCCGGCGCTTCAATTTCAATCAAACACACATTCCAACTTAATTACTGCCCGCATAGGCACAATATACCAACGCACATCGGTCTTTTGGCGTAGCTAGGCTTCATCTCACTCCTTTGAGTACGGCAACATCCATCAACACACATCGGGGACAACATTCCCGAAGGAGCATCGGTCCAGAATTTACTGCGACCAGCTTTCGTTGTCCAGGGGCATCTCATATAGGGGCAACGTCTTACCGACGCACATCGGGGACAGGTTCACTTAGCCATCACACGATCAATCAATCCCGGCCAAGGACATTGTGCTTTGTACTCAAATGCCTCAATTAAAATAATGACTTGGCCTATGTTATTCGTATTAAAAACACTCGATAAAAATAATTGTGTGTGGGTACACGATCAATTTGAGTCAAAAATGTGATATCTTCCTTTTCAAAAATCCCACTATTTAATATAGTACATAAAAATATTTTTGGTGTTAAAAAAAAACCGACGCCCAGTATTTTCTGATTAAATACCAAAATTTTCGATTTTTGAAATAATAATTCAAAATCACAATCACCATCCAATTTGCGCAAATTAGCATTCAATTACATAAACTAAACACACCATTGCAATCAGCATGAAATTCCAGTCACTAGCTATCCCGGTCACCTACTATCTCGGTATAATTTCCGAGAAAAAATAAAATAATTAAATAAATAGCAAAAATAATTAAATAATGCAAATTAAATCCAATAAATACTAACTTAGGTTGGAAACCCTAATCTAACCACCTAAACGGGCCTAGAAAATTTCCGCACATATCTAGATAAATAGCACAACCTCTTTAGCCCCTAATCAATCTATTCTAATTACCTAACATGCATAATTAAGCGATTAAATCACTAATCTAAATTAACTAACCACATAATCCATAATTAGCCTAAACTAATTATCCATTAAGCGTCATTAACTCCATAAGCAGAGTTTAGCAAGTAAACTCATTGGTTTAGCGGGCCGGTGAGTCCACAGCGACGGCGATGCAGAGGCGAGCGACACTCGAGCCTGCGGCGACACCAACAGAGGTCCGGACGGGCCTTACAATGGGCCTAGAAGACCTTAGCTGGGCTGAGGGTTCGGCCTCTGCCTTGGGCTGAAGGAGGCTACTCGAGCGGTTGGGTTGGGTTGAAACGGCAAGGCGGGCGCCTAGGCGGCTACAGTAGGCGACGGCAGTGCTCGACGGTGGCGGATGGTAGCTCGAATGCCGCTGGCGACGCTCCGACTAGCTGGACAGAGGCTTGATGGCAGCTAGGGTGCAAGCAGGAGGTGCGGGCGGGCGGATGGTGCACGCGAGTTGGCGTGCGGTGCTGGACGGCGGCAGGGGAGGCGATCGACGGGCGAGGGGAGGAGCTAGCTGTTCCTCTAGTTTCTTGAGCTCAAAATTGGCACAACAATGGATAAAGTGAGGCTGGTGAAGAAGAAGAAGCCAGCTGCAAAGGAGGGGGACCCAATTGGCCTCAATGTTAACCAAAATATCCAAAAGTGTTCATTGCTTGGCCCTCACTTGACCAGCCCTCAACCTTAGCCATTTTGCCACACCAAACTTCCCCTAGAAGCTTCCCAAATGGTCCAAATGTTGCCCACCCCTTTGGCCTACGAATTTGGATACTTGCCTCTTCAATTTGGTTCAATTCTCCTCCAATTGGACCGAAATTGGCCCCCATAAAATCAACTAAGGTGCCATCGTCCATCTCATGATTTTTCTTCGTCCATTGAACCAACTTGACGGCAAAAAACGCGACAAAAAATGGTCATCTAATTTTCCTGGTTCAAAATAACCTTACTTTGATTTTTTTGCCGAAATATCGGGTTTGTAGAAAAATCTTCGGAAGATGAGTCGACGTTCCTAAAATGAATCGTGACATGACAGAACTTATCGGGTTCAAATTCGCGGTTAATTTCAACCAGGTGCGATTTTAGCGTGACCTAACATACTGGGTAGCTATTAGGAATTTTTAGTGCAATTGACCCGTGGTCGATTACTTTTGAGCCACATTGTACATCTTTGACTAATTGACGACTCTTGGTTGTCGTGAAAATTTCAAGGTTTCAAATACGGGTACAAGGTACAGAAATGACTAAAAAATCGATCTAGTGCCGTTCGACAAAAATTTTGTAATTAGGTAGAATCACCCACACACTAATCACATACCTCTGTCAAATCGACCTATCTCCGGTCTTTGATCGATTTTGACAGTGCGTATTGACCCTTGAAGATTAGCACGGTTGAGCAGTCGATTCCTAGTCGAATTCTCAAGTCTATTGCATTAAAATCCCTTAACGGCTTCACTAGATAGACTAGTTATCTCGTGAGTGATCAGCTCAGAGAAAAGAACTATAGGTGCATCGATGAAAAGCCCAACTTATTCAATCGAAAACAGAACCTGAAAATCAAAATGTCACAATCTACGTACTTTTTCGCATTCTAAAAAGAAGCTGTGAACATTTTTCTCCAATATTTCTTTTTTTCATTCCGGTTGTTTATAAAAAATAGAAAGAAAGTTGACGTGTATGTTTAATTTAGAATGAGGATTGGTCCAACTTTATTCACTTTCGCATGCCGTGCTGAAGACTCTCCTACTTTTTCTCTTTCTATTTGTCTGGTAATCAAGAAAAAAATATATCTATTGCTCTTCTCTGATAAAATAAGATGTATATGTTTAATGTAGAATGATGATTGGCCCAACTTTATGAGCCATAAATTTTAGTTTATATTGACTAAAAAGTCATGTCACCTTTTGCGCTTTAGGCATTCGTTAACCCATAAATGACATCTCTTATGGATCGGAGTGTTATATTATATCCTGAGTCTCGAGACTCTTCAATTTTTTTCCTTCTTTTTGTTTGGTCATGAAATTTTTTTTTCTCTTCCTCTTCTTCGGCAAAATAAGATGTGTATGTTTAATAAAGAATGATGATTGGCCCATGGTTATGAGCCAAATATTTCAGTTTATGTTAACTAAGAAATCATGCCACCTATTACGCTATTGTCATTTGTTAACCCATAAATGACATTTCTTATGGTTCGGAGTGTTATACTATATCTCAAGTCTCGATACTCTCCGATTTTTTCTCTTTCTTTTTGTGTGGTTATAAGAAGAAGAAGAAGGTATATATATAGATAAAATAAGATGAATATATTTAATGTAGAACGATGACTGGCCCAAAGTTATGAGGAAAAAATTTCAGTTTATATTGACTAAGAAGTCATGTCACCTACTGCATTGTTGTCATTTGTTAATCCTTAAATGGCATCTCTTTTCGTTCAGAGTGTTATATTATATCTTGAGCTTAAACCCATTAAGGAACCCGATTTGACTGAAGGATGTAAACCGTGTATTGTAGGGATTAGGTATACAAGGCAAATCTGAATTAATTCCAATTGATGGTGAGGAGTGGTCTTAAAATAAGGAAGTTGCTGATTTTCTTTTATCTCTTGGGTACAAATGATTTGTTTTTCTTCTGTTGGCGAAGATAAACATTCACTCCTTAATCGATTTGACCGATGAAGATATGGTTTCCTTAAATGTCGTATAATGGAGTCTTCAACAAAAGGACTAGTGCGTGGGTTCATTCCGATCCTTTCAAGCCACAAGCAAAGAAGAATAAAATCGCAAAGTGAGGCTATTTCTTTTGGCCGCACAACATCAAAAGATTTGTGTTATGAGTTTTACATGTAATTGATTTCTTATTTATAAACACTAGTGGGATTGGACTTAATTTAAGTATGGGAAATACTCGAGTGTGTGAATTATCATCGCTGATTCTCCGATTATTAGATTATTTGCGTTTGTCTCTCCTAGTGAAATAAATACCGACACTCAGAGTGAACTATGAGTTGGAAGAAAGTCGGCAAAAGACGACTAATCTTTTTCTGATGCGCAATGAACAATTTACCCCAGAATGAACGTTGAATTATGGGTGAACGACGAATAATATGACTTCACGATGGTCTAAATGCAGTCATAAGGAAAACATCTAATTTCCACAGCGTAAATGTCGATTGTCTTCGCAAAGAAGTAATCAGACACTTTTTTTTTATGGAAAGGGGAGAAGAAGAGAGAAAAATTTCTTTCTGAACGTTCTTTTTGCCAACCGTCCCAATGGTTATCTTCAGAAGTTTTTATATGACTCCCTCATATCCTTTCAAAGGGCGTCTCTCCATCATAACATATTAAGACAAAACGGTGCGTCTTAATTGTACCCCATCATGGACTACTAATAAAGTATAACGTCTCTCACTCGGATATGATGGGTTGATAGCGCTTTATCAAGAATATAAGGCATTCAATATTTATCAACTTTAGAAACAATTCATAATGGCAAGAAAGCCGTGTGACCAGTGAGTACACCTGCACTTTGGAGCTCAAATTATGCTACTATTAGGGATGACATAATGGCTACAACCCTAAAAAGAAATAAATAATTGATGTCTCATAGTGCCCCAGACATATTTTGCTTCATCAATCCAAGTATACCTATCCCTTAAAGGCTATACTTGACTATTTTCATAACACCACGCATTTACAATTATATCTACAACTACAGAAGCGATATAATTGGTCGACCAAGAAATATATGCGATAGATGTAAAACAACAATAGTCTTTCTTTGCACTCATGTCTCTCCTTCAATTCCTCTCCAAAACAATCCAATTAAGTGGCCAACTTGCCAAGGTAGGTGCCCACTTCAATTCCATAATTTTCCCTCGCTAATTGAACCAACTTGGATGCTAAAAGCGCACTAAAAAAACAGGCCTTCGAATTTCCTGGTCCAATTTAGCCAAACTTTGATTTTTTGCCAAAAAATTAGACTAGCTGAAAATTCTTCAGAGGATGAGTCGATGTTCCTAAAATAAATCGGGTTCAATTTCGTGGTTAATTTCAACCGGACGGGATTTTAGCATGACCTAACCCACCGGATAGCTTTTAGGAATTTTTAGCGCAATTGAACCATAGTCGATTATTTTCGAACCACATCGTGCATCTTTGACTCATAAACAACTTTTGGTTGTCGTGAAAATCTCGAGGTTTCAAATACGGACATAGTGTACAGAAACGACAGAAAAATCGGTTTAGTGCCGTTCGACGAGAATTTTGCCATTAGGTGGAATCACCCACACTTTAATTACATGGCTTTGTTGAATCAACCTATCTCCGGTCTTTGGTCGATTTTGACGGTGCCATATTGACCCTTGCAGATTAGCACGGTGGAGCAGTAGGTTTCTGGTCGAATTCTCAAGTCTGTTGCGTTTAGATTCCTTAATGGCTTTACCTGATAGACTAGTTATCTTGTGAGTGGTTGTGACATCCTGATTTTCAGGTTCTGATTTTGATTGGATAAGTTGGGCTTTTCATCAACGTGACTATAGTATTTTTCTCTGAGATGGCCACTCATGAGATAACTGGCCTATCCGGTAAAGTCATTAAGGGATTTTAAACGCAATAGACTTGAGAATTTGACTAGGAATTGACCGCTCGATTGTGCTAGTTTGCAAGGGTCATTACGGCACAATTAAAAATTGATCAGAGACCGGAGATAGGTCGATTCAACTGAGATGGTGATCAAAGTGTGGGTGATTCCACATGATTGCAAAATTCTCGTCGATTGTCACTAGACCGATTTTCTTTCGTTTTTGGTACCCTGTGTTCATATTTGAAATATCGAGATTTTCACGACCACCGAGATTCGCCAATGTGTCAAAGAGGTATGTGTGGCTCGAAGAAAATCGACCACGGGTCAATTGCAACAAAAATTTCTAAAAGTTACCCGGTAGGCTAGGTTACGCTAAAACCGCGTCTGATTGAAATTAACCGCGAATTTGAATTCGATTTCATAACTTGAAAGTTCTGTCGTGTCATGAGTCATTCTAGAAATGTTGACTCACCTTTTGAGGAATTTCTTGCGAGTTCGGGATTTTTATGGAAAATCGATTCGGACGATTCGGAAAACGAACGGAAATTTGGATTGGCTAATTTGAAGGAATATTTGGCATATGGTGTGAGTGAATTAGTGACAGGGAATTTTGTGGGCTTTTTTCGCATCAAATCGGACCTCAATTGGAGAAGTTTGTTCAGAAATCGGATTCCGAGAAAAAAAGGAAATAGAATTCGGAAGTGAGGGAAATTCGTAGGTTGGAGAGATCGTCTTATTTTGGTCTTCTTTTGGACTTCAGCTGTGCAATTTGAGGTTGAAATTGGCATTGGATGACCAATTATTCTTATATTGAAGTTGAGCTAAAATCAAGGATTAATAAACATTGTTTAAAGATATTCTGACTTTAAACCACCCCTCCCCTTTTTTATTTTCTTGGCCGGCGTTTGCCCCTTCTGCGGTCTTTATTGTGCTTTGGTTTCTTTGACTTTTGGTCAAAGCTAGCCCTTCTCAAATCCGCACATTTTCCCTTTTCTCTCCCCCCCTCTCTCTCTCTCTCACTTGCACGTTCCACCCCCTTAAACTGACATCCCCCTACGTTCTTATCTCTTAAATTGCTTTTTGGTCTCTTTCTTTTTTGGTCTTGCACAGAAGCACGTCAAAAAGGTCTTCGGTCTTCCCTCCCCATTTCTTCCCCACGCAGACTCCTTCTACACTGAAGCTTGCTGCTTTGGTGGTCCCGTTTCTTTGCTGCCCCACCCACGACAGTAAGCTCACCCACACGCCAGCACGTTTTCCCCACCAGTCAACCAACAGAATCACTTCCTCGGGCGTTGACTCTCGCCCCACCAAAACTGCTTCCATCTGTATAATTTGGCCCGTCTTCGAAGCCCAATTAGCAGCCCGTTCCAGCAAGTCCAGCAGCCTCAACTCGGCCCAGTTTATGGCTGTTTCAGTCACGGCCCGCACCCCCACCCGCGGTGGTCAATTCTAGCCCAAGCCGTGCCCGAATCAACCGCCATTGTAGTTCTTTGGGCCCAATTTCAGAGGCTATTTTCAACGGAGGTTTGTGGACATCGAGACCTATTTTCGGGCCTGTCCTGGCCCCGCTTGGTGGTTTCGCTTTGGAGGTTGTCGTTCCTCGTCGTGACCCTGTCATTTTGAACTGAGCGGATCGTTAAATAAGTGAGTTTAACTCACTAATTCTCGCTTACTAGGTTAATGACGCTTAAGGGTTGTTTAGTTTAGGTTAAGCTAGATTAGGTGGTTAGTTAGATTAGATTAGTGAATTTAATTAATTGCCGATGCATGGTAGGTGGATAGTTAGTGTGATTAGCGAGTAAATAGACTATAGTATTTATTTAACGAGTCTCGGAAATTTTCCGGGCCCGTTCTGGCATATAATTAGGCATTACGGGCCTAAGTATGCATTTATTGCATTTATTAATTATTTTATGTAATTATTTAATTAATTAATTATTTTTTGGAAATTAGACCAGGATAACCGGTGACCAGAATTTTATGCTGATTGCAGTGGTGCAACCTGTTTATTTTATTAAGCTCTAATTTATGCTGATTGTGCATGATTGTGATTTTAGGAAATTATTCCTAAATTTCTTTTAATTTTGGTAATTAATTGGAAAAATACTAGGTGTCGGTCTATAGCGTCGAAAATCTATCTTGGGACCGCTGGAAATGGTGGGATGTTCAAAAGTGAAAATTATAAGGCTGACCGTGTACTCACACACGGTTATTATTTTATCGTGTATGATAAAAATGATGAATTGATTGTATGGTTAGGATGGTATACTATAATGGCTAGGGGGCTCTAATTTATCAGCTTTGGGCGAGCATATATATAGTATACCATATTATCAGCTTGGGGCGAGCAATATTATATCAGCTTTGGGCGAGCAATATTTATTAGCTTTGGGTGAGCATATATATAGTATACCATATTATTAGCTTTGGGCGAGCAATATTATATCAGCTTCGGGCAAGCAATATTTATTAGCTTTGGGCGAGCATATATATCGTATACTATAATGGCCAGGGGGCCCTAATTTATTAGCTTTGGGCGAGCATATATATAGTATACAATATTATATCAATTTTGAGCGAGCATATGTGCTATAATGGCTAGGGGGCCCTAATTTATCAACTTTGGGCGAGTATATATATAGTATACTATATTATTAGCTTTGGGCGAGCTATACTATATATTTTCAGCTTTGGGCGAGCGGTCCTGATTTGATAGGACATTATAGATAGTATTGAATGTACCGACCAGGGGAAGGTCGTGGTGACATGTAGTCGACTGAGTTGATTGATCGATGATTTGATCTGAGAGAATAATTGCTTGAATTTTATTGTTTGACAGGAAGGAACTGAGGCCAAGGTAAGTCCTCTGACCCGTGTGGTGTTTAGGCAGCCCTTAGGGCATATTTTCTTCCTAATCAAGTCTTAGGGGGTTGAACTTGCTGAGACATAGTCTCACCCCGTTGTGGGATAACATTTTCAGGTCCCTAGGTGGTGATCGTGGAAGACTCGAAGCCCCAGAGTTTCAAAAGGTGGAGAGACCAGAATCGGCGAACGAGTTTGACTAGTAGGTCATAGGACAGTTCCTTTTGGAATGAGCCGACCTTTTTGTAAATAGTTTGGTCTTGTAAATAAACTTGGTTGTTATAAAAGGTTTGTTTTGGTTTGAAAAAGTGGTCTTACTTTTCTATCCCATTAAATTGTTGTCTGGGATTATTTATTTGCTTCCGCATGTGCATTTAAAAATGAATGGGTCAGCGATGCGTCCTGGGACATCGCTATAAAATCGACCAAGGAGGGATGTGCATGCACTCAGTGTGACATCCTAAATTTTCAATTCTATTTTCTTCTGAATGAATTGGGCGTTTCATTGACGTGTCTATAGGGCTATTCTCAGAACTGATCATTCTTAAGATAACTAGACTATCTGGGGAAATTATTATGAATTTTAAGGTAATAGACTTGAGAATTCGACCAAGAATTGGCTTCTTGACCGTGTCAATCTTTAGAGGCCATTACGGCACAGTTAAAAATCGATTTGAAATCAGAGATAGACTGGATCAACAGTGATGTGTGGCTAATCGTGGGTGACACCACTAAATTAGAAAATTCATGTTGACCGACACTAGACTGATTTTCTTATTGTTTTGGTACCCTGTGTCCGTATTTGGATCCTCGAGATTTTCACGACAACCGAGAGTTGCCAATGAGTTGAGTGGGTTCATAGTGGTTCGAAGAAAATCGACCACGGGTCATTTGCACTTAAAAATATCCGAAAGTTACCCGGTAGCCTAGGTCACGCTAAAAACACATCGAATAGAAATTAACCGCCAATTCGAGTCCGATTTCAGAAATTGAAGTTTCCGTCGTGTCACAATAAATTCTAGGAGTGTCGACTCAGTCTTAAAAGATTTTTCTGACACCCGACACTTTTTGGGAAAAAGTTGTCGCATGGTCGTTTTTGTGCAATTGAAGTCGGGGATTAAATTTGGATGCAAAATTGAGATGCAAGATGGGCGATTGGGTGAAGAAAATTATCAATTTGATAATTGTTATACCAATTGAAATTATGGTGGCCAATTTAAAATGAATCAAGAGAGAATGGAAGAGCAATTGAAGCAAGACCTTGAGAAATTCGCAACATCCCCACACCCTAGCAAGAATGGACCACTTGGGAGGTTATTTGGGACATTTTTGATGGCCTAATGAAGGCCAAGTATTTATACATGGCTTATATTGATTTAGGAGAGATATTTGCAAAATATCAAGCCTTGGTGGAGCCCAACTCTCACCATCTCTATCTCTTCTTCCTCTCACCCCCAACCGGCAGAAATTCTCTCTCTCCATCTGTTTGTTTTTTTTTTTTTTTTTTTCACTCAAGCAAAAGTCCCATGCCCACGATCACTTCCTCTTCATCCTTTGCCAAATCGCCTGCGACACCACTTGAAGAAGCCCACTCCTCCGTCCGCCAGCGAAGCCTTCCTCCACGCCCGCATGTCAACCTGCCAAGCGCTCCATCTTCTTTGTTCAGCAACGAGCCCACCGAGATTTCTGCTTTGACCGAGTGGCTGTGCCTTGCTGCCACTTGGTCGTGTCTGCGCCTAGGCTGGTCAACGAATCGGTGTGGAGACCATTGAGCGAACTTCGCTCCTCGCGTCTTCAATTTCGATCCAAAGGTCAGCGAAGTAGCACTGAGCGAAGACTCCACGCCTTCTGCATCCACGCGTCCACGGCCTGCAGCTTCATGGTCAACATCAAGCCACCGAAGGTCCTTGGTTGACCGCAAGCCCGCACCAGCGAAGCCATCTCGCCTGCAGCTCCTCTGCCACCGAATTCTCTCCTTCTCTGCTCCGTTTTCCTGCCGCGTGCCATCATTCCCCACGTCGTGAGCTTCAATTTCACGACCTCGGTTTCGTGCCTTGCGTCCACGAGCAGCAGCTTCTTCGCCGCATCTTCTTCAACTCGTGGATCTGCCGTGACAAACCAGCCCAGCATCCAGCCCATCATCAATTGGATTTGAAGCCCAGCAGTTTCAGTCTTTCGGGCCCAGCAAAGGCAGGCCCAATTCAGCTTTATTTCAAGCCCATTTTCAGTAATTGCAGTCTTCAAGCCCAGTTTTTGCAGTCTTCAAGCCCAGTTTTTGAAGCCCATCTTCGCAGCAGGCCCAATCCAACTTGGGTCTGGCCCAAAAGCAAGAACAAATCTCAGTTGGGTTGAGATTTGTTGGGCCCAGCTTAAGGCTCGGCCCAAGCCCGCCGTTGTCATCGAAAGCTCGATTTCGGCCACCGTCGCGGTGATTCGGTCTCCACTTACCGAGTGAGTTTTACTCACTAATGCTTTCTACTAGTTTGCTTAGGGGTTGGTTAATTTATGCTTGGAATTAGTTGGTTAGATTAGTTTAAATTAATTAAATTAGAGACTTAATGATGCATGTTAGGCGGTTAGAAATAGACATTATCAAGTAGACATGCCATGTTATTTATTGAACGAGTCTCGGTAATTTTTCGAGCTCGTCTCGGCCTCCAATTAGGCATTATGGGCCTAAATTGGATTTTTAATATTTATTTATTTAATTTTCGAAATTAATTATTTAATTAATTATTTTTTCGAAAATTCAATCTGGGATGGCCGGTGATCGGAATTACGTGCTGATTGTCGTGGTGCAGTCTGTTTATTTAATTGAGCTTTA
The DNA here is from genome assembly GCA_014182395.1 of Eucalyptus sp. ANBG9806169. Lineage (NCBI taxonomy): Eukaryota > Viridiplantae > Streptophyta > Magnoliopsida > Myrtales > Myrtaceae > Eucalyptus > Eucalyptus sp. ANBG9806169. Next base: position 163,148 of record JABKBG010000014.1, on the reverse strand, counting down.
ATTGATATAGAATGGATTTAAATTGTGAAATTTGAGGATTTGTCCTAAATTGTTTGTTATTAAATATTTGATTGGTAGATGGCCGAGTATGGGTATATAGCGCCATTTACGTTGATGGGCTATATAGTAGAGAGAATGGTGAGAGTTAACTGAGAATGTCATTGGCTGAGACCAATTAGGTACGATGTTATTGGACATACGTGGTTCGGTGATTGGAAGTATCATTGGCGAAAACGGCGCTTTAAAGAACGCACATGAATGACTTATAGAAAAACGTGGTTCGGTGATTAAGGAAATATCACTGGTGAAAACGACGCCTTAAAGAACTCACAATGTTGTCTATTGTCAATGTCACATTGGCGAAAATGGCGCCCTAGAAAGGACACGTGGTTCGGTGATCGAGGATATCATTGGTGAAACGGCGCCTTAAAGAATGTATGGTGTCGGTGATCGGTATGTCATTGGCGAAAACGACGCCCGAGAAACACATGTGATTTGGTGAAGGAGTATACCATTAGGGAATTATGGTATGAGTGGGAATGACCTAGAAGTGGTCCGACTGACATGTAATCGATTAAGTTGATTGATCAATGCTTGATCGGATGTTGTGAATTGTTTGAATATATGTATTTAACCTTGAATTGCAGGTTGGAAATGAGGCCAAGGTAAGTCCTCTGACTCGTGTCATGCTTAGGCAACCGTTTGGCGTATTAGTTTACTAATTGAGTCTTAAGGGGTAGAACTTGTTGAGATGTAGTCTCATCCCACTTGTGGGACAACATTTCAGGACCCTGAGGAGAAGTTGAGAAGGAGGAACCTGAGGAGGAGAAAGATTTTTGAAGAAGAAGTTGATCCAGAGAGGGATCTTGAGTACAACCCGGATGTGGATTGAGATCCCATCCCTTTTGTGAACCCTGTCTTAGTGTAGATAGGTGTGAGACTTGTATGCTGTGAATAATATTGTAAATATACTATGAGTTGTGCTGTTATTAAAAGTGTGGTTGTGAATTTCAATATGAAAAATATGGCCTACTTTTCTATCCCATTGTTTTATTGTTTGGGGATTTATAACTGCTTCCGCATGCGCATATTAAACGAAATGGTTGGCGATAAATAGTCATGTGATATCGCACTTTAAAATTGACTAAGTAGAAGGATGGGTGCGTCCCTGAGGATCGGGGCGTGACACTCGGAGGATCGAGGCGTGACAGTGGCCAACTCAGAGAAAAAGGCCATAGGCGCGTCAATAAAAAACTCATTTCATTTAGTTGAAAGCAGGGTTGAAAATCAAGATGTCACGTCCTAAACCATAACCCTTGTTTCAGGCTTTTGGTCATTCTAAACCATACCCCTTGTTTTAGATTTTTGGTAATTCTAAACCATATCCCTTGTTTCAAGTTTTTGGTCATCCTAAACCATACTCCTTATTTTAGGTTTTTGGTAATCCTAAACTATACCCCTTGTTTTAGGTTCTTGGTCAATCTTAAACCCCATCTTTTAGATTCCTAGTAAACCTTAAACCTCATCTTTTAGGTTCTAGGTTATCCTTAAATCTTGACTTTAGATTTTAGGTTATTGGTAAACCTTAAACCTCGTCTTTTATGTTCTAGATTATCCTTAAACATTGACTTTAGGTTCTATGTTATATTTAAACCTTGACTTTAGATCCTAGGTTATCCTCATAAACCTTGTCATTAGGTTAGTGGTAATCCTTAAACCATTTCCTTTTTCTTTTAACAACTTAATTTCATTCATTCCATTCCATGAGAGAGAGAAGAATTTCAAACATGAGTTTAGATACTCCAATGAGCGAAGGTAAGTGTGGGTATGTTCCCTAACCAAATGTCATTTCCTTTGTTGTTTTCTATTTCCAAAAGTGGAGTCGACTAAAAATTGCATGTATCAATTTTGTCTTTGAATGGAACCTCTTCAAACTCCTACTAAAAAATGGACAACTGTTGATACTTGATTTTTAGTCAACACATCGAAGAAAGAAAAAAAAAAAAATGATATTTAGGTTTCTGATTGTGACATAACTCGTTTCTTAGCCAAAAAAGTGTTGTTTTTCATTTCTTTCTATTGTATTGTCACTATTAAGTGATTTCTAGTCATTTTCAAGAAAAACCCGACCAGTCAAATGGTTGACTTTCGAGTTGACTTTTGAATCAAGCATTTGACCAAAAGTCAACCTTGAGTCAAAAATTGGTTTTTTATCCAAAAAGATGTCATTTAGCTTTAATTTCACTTTTGTCAAATCAATTTCTCAAAAATTCAAAAATTTGACCAATGAATCCAAAGTTAACTAAAATGTTAACTTTTGGTCAAATCTTTGATCAAAAAATTTAAAAAGATAAAAAACTTTCAAATAAATTTCTTTTAATGCCAATTTGACTTTGGTGTCAAAACTTTCGCAAAAATCAATTAAGAACTTTGTTTTTCGAATTTTTGGTTTTAGGTTCTAAATCGACCAAGAATCAAATTACTTTTCTTGTAGTCATAGTTAGGTGTAGTTCTTTCTTCAACATTTGGTTTATGGACTATTTTTAATCCATTCATGCATTCAGTTTTGTGAATTGCCCAGTTAAAATACAAATGACTGTTTTGAGCCCTAATTAGGGGACCAAATCAATTTTTCGTGAATTGTGAATGGATAGTTACTCTTCACTCATTTTCTTAAGATAAGTCCAAATCCGAAGTTGATTTTGGGTAATTTACATCAGAACTTCTTGATTTGAAGATTTTTACTATTTCAAGCATAAGAGAGGCAAGCAATTAAGCTTTAATTAACAAAATTCAAATTGACCCATTCAAAGTTATGGTTTAATTTCATCTAGGTCTACTTTTAATGTTAGGCCTAGATTCATTTTTGACATGAGCTCAAACACTTTGATTTGTGGCCAATTTGAGCACAATAAGTGATCTTACATGTGGGTGGTTAATTAGATAGGGTAATTGTGGCATTGATTGAATCCAATTTCAATCAATTTGCAATTTTACCCATTGAATTACAAATTTGATCATTTTAGCCCTTTAGGCTCAATTCAAAGCACCCATGGTTTTGACCTGTTGTCTTTCATGATAATAATTCAATTAGGTCAATAAAAGACTCCTAGATCACATCTATAAGATTTGATTAGCTTAATTGAATCTTCATTGGCCAATTTTTTTTCATAAATAGGATAAATTTCCTTTTCAATTTCGTCCTTTAGGGACCAAAGTGCATAAATTTTGAACCCATAAGGACCTCAATTGGGCGAAATAGCTAGAATTGGACTGAATCGGTCAAGAATCAACCAAACCAATGTGAACCGGTGTGATCGGCCTGACCGGTTCATCTGCTTATTGGACAATTCTAGACCTCCGGCAACCTATTCCGGGATCCTCTTGATGTCAATTTCACTTTTGTAACTTCAATTTCTTGAAATTTTTCAGATTAGTTCTTGAATTTCATCAAATTACAAATTAATCCCTAATTGAACATCTTGACGTAATTATCGATTTTGGCTCGGGTTTTCGCAAATCAAACCCACTAGATTGATTACCCAACACATTGAGATCATGATGCAACCTTTGAAATCAAAATTTAGAAGTTGGATTGAAATTTCGACCTTCGAATCGAACTGACGAACGAAATTGCATGGTTTGAGGATAGTATATAAGCCCATTTTCTCTCTATTTTTTGGGGGGTGTCATTATAAATGAAAATTTTCTCTTTCTACTGATATTCTCTCTCTCTTCTCTCTGCATTTTAGTGCTAAAAACCCTCACTTCTCTCTTTCTTCCCTTCGATCCGACGGGATCTCTCTCCTATGAGACCAATGTCACCTGTTCTAACCTCGCCGGTAACTACTTTACCTCCACAGGCCTTCTCTAATGTCTATCGTAGTTGATTAGATTGTTTCTCGATCTCAACAGCACTTGCACTTCTCCGAATCAAGCTTGAAAGTGATTGGTACGTGAATCGACAATTGGACTGCTGCATCCAATTCACAACCGGCAATCGGTGATTGACTTTGGAGCTCCCGATCACGGTTGATCTAGTTGCTAATTGAGGATTGATCAACTGATCATAAGACGGCTTTCGACTGTTGGAGAAAACCTCCTTATGTGTTTTGAAATGGACAAAATGTTTCCATCAGTCTAATCGGAAAACTTGCAGACTCTTCCGTCAAAGTCTAAAGACCGCCAGATTCAAGTTTTAAAGTCTGCCCTCATTGACAGTTACTAGATCGACGAAGAAGACTTATCTAGAATTGAGTATTTATTTAAGGATTTGATTCGAGCGGCTAAAGAAGTTTCTCACGGTTGGAGATAGCATCTTAAGATTTATTATTCTTTTTGAATTTGATACGAGTAAATTGAATTTGTTGATTGGCAAGGTATACTTGGAAGGTTCTACTTATAGAAACCTAGATCCTGATTGTATGGGTGAGCAGGATTGGTGAGCTATCATCACATTCCTTAAGTAACTTGAGATCTCCCTAATTGATTCTGTCCAACGGGTAGATTGGAAGAACTCTTTTGGAAGGTGCCAACGGACATGAATACATGAAAGAGTATATAAGGAAGAAGCTCTAGTTATTCGAGTGTGTGAGAAATTCCAAAGTCTGAAGCTCTTTGTTGTTTGTTGATTCAATTATTGAGCGAGAAATTTGTACTCAAAAGAGAGTTTAGATACTTGTGAGACCTTGAGGAAGTGTAGCAAAGTCTCTACACTATAGAATCAAGGACATGATATCATAACGACTCTTTTGATTCATAGTGAAATCCAGCCGGCGGGCTATCAGTGTGGGAGAGTGGACGTAGGCTTGGATTAAGCCAAACCACTATAAACTTTGTGTTTATTTTCTCTTATCCCTGAACTTCTTATTTATGCTTACTAGTTGTTCATTCATTTAAAAGTTAAATTCTATCTTTTTAAGTCCTGCGAAAATTCTTATATACACCTATTCACCCCCCTCTAGGTGCATTCACTAGCTCATTTCAATTGGTATCAGAGCCCGTGTGCTTATTTATTGAAGTGTTTTACTTCTTAAGCTAAAGATCTATGGCTAGTATTTTGGCTCCAAGATTGGTTGAAGGTCAAAGCAACACCAGACCTCCTTACATTGATGGAAGGTATACAACGTATGGAAGAACAAGATGAAAGCTTTCCTAAGATCGAAAGATCCCCTTGAATGGGATGGGTGGAAAAAGGAGTTATTCCTACAAAAACATCAACTTCAGAAAGAGGGAAGGAAGTGACAGATGCTAGAGAGATGATATAAGAAGAGATAACCAAGAGACAAGCTCTTGACGCAAAAGCTATCTATTCTTTATACTGTGTCTTATCTCCTACTAAGTATAACATAATTTCATCCCGTGAAACAACAAATGAAGTCTGGGACAGGTTGCATGTTACCTATGAAGGAACCAATCGAGTTAAAGAAACAAAGATCAACATTCTTCTTGGGCAATATAAAGCTTTCAAAATGAAGCCAGGAGAAACCATCACTAATATGTTTAGCCATTTTACAGAGATTGTAAATGGTCTTGCATATCATGGTCAACCAATCTCAAGGCAAATGAAAGTCAAAAGTTGCTGCGAGGACTCTCTAAAGACTGGAATCACATCAAGACTTCCATTAGAGAAATACAAAGGATCGCACCTTTATCTGCCGACGAATTAATGGGCACACTTCAATCTTATGAAGTGGAGCAAATCGATGAAGAAGAAGGTCCTAAAGGTAGAAGTCAATTGCTTTAAAATCTAATGATGATTCTAATGTTACAGATTCAGAAGATAATCTGGATGATGATGAATTAGCATTCATGATAAGGAGAAAGTTAAATAGAAAAGGAAGAAAGTACAACTGGAGGAAGCAAAATACTCAGAGATCTCAGAATAAAGCAACTGAAGAGAATGAGTTCAACAAAGATGTGATTTTCTTCGAATGCAAGAAGAAATGACACATCAGACCCAACTGTCCTCTATTGAAGAAAAAGAAAGGAAATACAGAGAAATTCAAGAAAGCTCTCAAAGCAGAGACTTGGAGCGACACAGAATGTGAAGAGAGTGATGAAGAATATGCCAACATTTGTCGATGGCAAATTTAGAATCGAGGCTCAAACTTTGAATCGACTTAGACTCGGATTCGGACAAGGAAATTGAGGTAAGTAACTTTAAAATTCTATTAAAGTTTCAAAGTATATTGATGAACTTTGTCTTAGCCTTAAGGTATCTCTTAAAAGAATTTCCGAACTAAAAAATGAAAATTCTATACCGAGGCAATAGGAAAAATTTATTGGAAAGAAAGATTTGAAAGTCTGAACAACAATTTTAAAACTTCAAAAGAAAATGCAGATTTTCTTTCAAAAAAAAAACATTCTCTTGAAAGAAGACATTTCAAATATCTCAAAAAAGTTTTCAAATGGATTTGAAAAGCTTGATAAAATTCTTTCAATTCAATGACCTTATTTTTATAAATCGGGTTTGGGAATGAACCGGAAACTATTACTTTAATCGATTTCCCAAAAGTAAAAGAAAGAATCAAACAGAGACCTACTAAAACTTTTTACAGAAATCATTTTCAAAAAGTTTTTGTAAAATCTGTTGGTCGAAGTGCTCTTAAATGTTCAAAGTGTAACATCTCGGAAAATTTTGAGAAGGATTGTCCTAAAGTTTGGAAACCTGTTAAGAGAAACTGGGCAAATACTATTTTTGGAACCAACTCCTCTGGACCCAAGAAAATATAGGTACCAAAGAGAACTTGAAATCTTTTCATAATTGCAGGTTACTATTAAGAAAAAGATCAAATGGTATTTGGATAGTGGCTGTTCGAGACACATGACAGGAGATTCAAATTGCTTCATAAAGTTTACTTAGACAAATTGTGGAAAAGTTTCTTTTGGTGGAAATGGCAAAGGAAGAATTATTGTATGTGAAACTGTCAAGATTTGGAGTCTCACAATCAATAATGTTTCCTTGGTGGAAGGCTTAAACTATAATCTTCTTAGTATAAGCCAATTGTGTGACACTAGATTCAAAATCAATTTTCAAGAAGATGAAGAAAATCTTTGGCATAGAAAACTTGGCCATGTCAATATGAAGCATATAGCCAAAATTTCCTCCAAAAAGCTTGTTCGTGAACTGCCCAACCTAAGATTTCAAAAGTCAGAGTTATGCACACCATGTGCTTTGGGAAAACAAGTAAGAAATTCTTTTAAACCTATAAATCAAGTTTCTACTAATCATGTTCTGCAGCTTCTGCATATGGATCTCTTTGAACCAACCAGAACACAAAGTATTGGTGGGAAGAAATATTGCTTGGTAATCGTAGAAGACTATTCTCGTTTTACTTGGGTATTCTTTTTATCAAGTAAGTTAGAAGCTTTGTCTTATTTCTCAAAGTTTGCTAAGAAAATTCAAAATGAGAAAGGATATACTATAACAAGCATCTGGACAGACCATGAATGTGAGTTTGAGAATCAAGACTTTGCAAATTTTTGTGATGAATATGGTTTAAAGCATGTTTTCTCTTCACCATATACTCTAGAACAAAATGGAGTTGTGGAAAGAAATAATAGATTTTTGCAAGAAATGGCAAGAACTCTTTTAATTGAAAGTAACATATCTTCTTGTTTTTGGGCTGAAGCAGTTTCTACATCATGTTATATCATTAACAAGTTTTCTTAAGGCCAATTCTAGAGAAAACTCCTTATGAGTTGTTCAAAGGAAAGAAGCCAATTGTTTCCTATTTTCATGTGTTTGGCTGCAAATGTTTTATTTTGAAAAATGCAAATGATCGCATTGGTAAGTTTGAAGAAAAATCAGACGAAGGAATCTTCCTTGGATATTCAATCACCAGCAAAGCCTACAGAGTATACAACAAGAAGGCTCAATCTGTGGAAGAATCAATGAATGTCAAATTTCAAGACTTTATACAAAATCAATTGGTTCAGACTCAACCTGAAGAATTTGAACTTGCTCCAAACTCTACAAAGTCTAATTCCTCTGAAGCGCTCGACTACGAAGGTCAACAACGAACGGATTTTGAAGAATCAAATGAAGAAAAGATGAGCGGATCGGACCAACCAGCAATTGGGAGCACAAGTCTAGTCATCCCAAAGAACTCATTATTGGTGACATTGATGAAGGGATACGAACAAGATCCAAAAGGCATGAAGAGTTTAGCGCTGTGGCTCTTATTTATGAAATAGAACCCAAAAGCATAGAAGAAGTTTTAACTGACGAAAGCTGGATTGAAGCTATGCAAGAAGAACTCAGGCAGTTCATTGTTAATGATGTTTGGGAATTAACTCCTAAACCAAAAGGTAAATCTATTATTGGAGCTAAATAGGTTTTCAGGAACAAGATGGACGAAAAAGGAAAAGTCATAAGGAACAAAGCAAGACTCATGGCCAAGGGATATACATAAGAAGAAGGGATAGACTATGATGAAACTTACGCACCAGTGGCAAGGTTAGAAGCAATTCGTTTCTTACTTGCTTTTGCTTACTAAAAAAATTTCAGACTATTTCAAATGGACGTCAAAAGTGCATTCCTGAATGGATTCATCCAAGAGGAAGTTTATGTGGAACAACCTCTCGGTTTTGAAGACCCAAGGAAACCATACTATGTATTTAGACTGAAAAAAACACTATATGGATTAAGGCAAGCACCTCGAGCTTGGTATGAAAGGTTAAGTAAGTTTTTAATCCAAAGTGGCTTTGTGAAAGGTAAAGTAGACACTACACTATTTATTAAAAGAGAAAGTAAAAATTTTCTACTTGTTCAAATTTATGTTAATGATATTATTTTCGGATCTCCTAACGAAAATCTGTGCAAGAAATTCTCTAAGTCTATGTAGGATGTATTCGAGATGAGCATGATGGGTGAATTATCTTTCTTTCTCGGACTACAAGTGAAACAATTGGAGGAAGGAATTTTCATTCATTAAGAAAAATATGCTTAATAACTTGTTAAGAAATTCGGTTTGGAGAATTGCAAAAAGACTGATATACCAATGTCAAGTTCTTCGAAGTTAGATAAAGATGAAGGAGGAAAGAAAGTTGACCAGAAGCTATACATGAGTATCATTGGTTCACTTCTTTATCTTATTGCCTATAGACTTGACATTTTGTTTAGTGTTTGCATTTGTGCCAGATTTCAATTAGATCCTAAAGAATCTCATCTAAGTGCTGCGAAACGCATCATGAAATATGTTGCAACAACCTCTAAGTTAGGTCTATGGTATCCTAAAAAAGGAGACTTTACTCTTCTTGGATACTCAGACACAGATCTAGTAGGTTGTAGAGTTGATAGAAGAGCACCTCAGGTACTTGTCAATTACTTGGAAACATGATAGTATCTTGGTTCTCAAGGAAGCAAAGTATGGTTGCTCTCTCAACAGGAGAAGCAGAGTATGTGGCTCTTGGAAGTTGTTGTTCTCAAATCTTATGGATAAAACAATAGCTAAGAGACTTTGGAATCGAAGACTCATGCACTAAGGTTAAATGTGACAACACAAGCGCGATTAATCTTACCAATAATCCAATTCTTCATTCAAGAACAAAGCATATAGAGATTCGACATCACTTTATAAGAGACCATGTTCAAAATGGAGAAATCCCGATTCAATTCATTGACTCAAAGAATCAGTTGGCGGACATCTTTACAAAACCACTGGAGAAAAGTCAATTCGAGTCAAGCTTAATATCATAAAGTCTAAAGAAGCTCAGACTCAGGGATAAAAGTCAAAAGATGTTCAGACTCAGAAGATCAAGGATTTCGACTGTAAGTTATTTCAATTTTAGAAATTTATCTTTTGAAAAGGTATGTTTGTCTATTAATCTGTAATTGATTGATATTATCTTTCCAAGTTTTTGTAATTACAACAATCATTTCTTTTTGAAAAAGAAATTATCTTTTTGACATTTATCTATTTTCAAAAAGGCAATTATTTTTGAAAAGGCATTTTTTTATTTGTGATGATTCGTATACCCTGGTTCAATTGCTTTATATACTGTTCTTCTTCTTCTTTTTTACTCACAAACCTTAGAAGCACATAACTTCACATTCTTACTTTTTCTCCCTAGTTTAATCCTTAAAGTTTTCATTTTTCTCGCGAATCGAGTTCGGAAACTCTGAAAGACTGTGAGAATGTCTTTCCAAAGAAAGTCTTCAAGGATTGCAAGCAGAGGACCACAACATATGAGTGAGGGTCCTACGCATTTTGACCTTACTGAGCAAGAAGAATCTTCAAGGCAACAGCAGAGTCCACAACATTCTCAACCGCGCCATTCTCCTCAGGCTAGACCACAAAATGTTCAGCAACAAACGAAGGAAGAAGTTATCGAAGATGCCGAACCTGTAAGAACTTAAAAGCCTGCTTTTAACTTCAAACTTTATTCTGCCTTAAAGGATGGAGGCTCTCCAATGACCATTATTGATGAGTTTTTGAAAGAAAAATGGTACATAAATGAAACCCACTTTTTGCAAACGATGAAACGTTTGGGGATTGCTCTTGCTGGTTTTGCAGATAGGGCTTTTGCAAATTTCCCAAGTGATCCACGTTTTGGAGGAGTTAGTCAGCCTGATGGAAATGATGATGAAAAGATGTTTACTCATTTTAAGCCTAGAATGGGTATTGCTGCGAACATTCGAGGAACAAAATCAGATTTGTTTTGTTCTAAGGAACACAAGTAAACTTACTCTAAGTTGTTGAAGTGAGGGGTGATGAACCCAAGAAGTGTGGATTTCGATTTTCTTGACTCTCTGAATGTGAAGTTGCGGGAGAAATTTACTTTACTTCGACTTGAACGTTTTTGCTCTAATTCTATTGTAGCCCATCCAGAACTTTCTGCTTATTTCTATTGCAATCTAAGCTTTTTGGATGCGAATAGATTTTCTTTCAATGTTAGAGACCATGATTATGTGGTTGACATGGACACTCTAGCTAATGTGATTGGAGTAGAGAGAGGGTTATTTCAATCAATTAGCGTGTCTATTGGTAGTGCAACAGTGGAGCTTGTTCGAGATGGAATGGCAGAAGGCCGAATTTCCTATTCGAGGATGAATGCTTCGAATATCTTGCTTCACAAGATTGTGATCAACTATCTTAAACCCAAATCCACATCAAAGATTGACGTCTCCAATTCAGAAGCAAAGCTGATGTATGCTATCAATGCTGGTAAAAAGTTGTCTCTGCCGCATACTATCATGTTTCATATGTATAGATCAATGGTGAAGGACAAGAGTCAACTTCCCTATTCAGCACTTGTTACTTAGCTATTCAGACACTTTAACATTTAGCCTCCCAAAATTTTGTGTGTTCGGACATGTGATCAAATGGTGATAGGGCTGAAGATGGTTTCCAAGATGCATCTGAAAGAGCTAAACAAGGCTCTAGAGAAATTCAAGGAAAAGACTCTTGTCAAATCTCATCAAGACTCTATGGTTGCAAAGCGGAAATGCAAGGAGTCCGTGATAGCTCCATCTAAAAGAAGAAGAGCGATCATCTTGCAGGATGAAGAAGATGATGATGATGATGATGTTACCATTTCCGCTCTTGCCTTAAGGAAGTTGCAGCGTTCTGTTCCAGAGACAGAGGTTAGAGAAGACCCAGAAGAGATAGAGAAGAGGAGTGAAGAAAGGGAATTGATAAGGAAGGATTGGAGGAAAAAGGAGATGCAAAAGAAGAGCAACAAGGAGAGTACGGCCATCCTGTCACTGAAGAAGAAACAAAACATGAAGAGTACTTCTCTCCACTTGAAGGCACTGAAATAGGGGGAGCTACTGAGAAAAGAGGTACTCTTTCACTTGCTTTTACTAGTGATGAAGTCAGTCGTTCTCCTGCCAATCTAGAAGATGTATATGCTTCTCACTTCCCTAAAGAAGGTCATGAGGCATCATCTCCAAATTTGGATGCTCATGCTGATGTGCCATCATCTCCACAATCTGGTCATGCTGAAGCAAGCACTCAAACTAACAACACAGCAGACTTTAGAAGACTGCTTGATATTCTTATGGAGATGCGAGGTCAAATTTATGCCTTGGGATGCAAATTTCAGAATAGGTAGAATGCTTATCAAGCCTCTTCAGAATCTTTGCTCAATCAAGTTCAGGCCCTTAATCTTCAAGTTCAAGCAATTGCCAAGGGTGAGGAATTAGCACAACTAAATGAGGATTTAAGAAAGCTGGAGGAGATTGTCAAGTTGATGGGAGATTTCCAGCTTGTTCGTGTTCCAAAACAATCTTAAACTAATTCTCTTTTTTGTTTCTACCTCTTTTTTGATGCTGACAAAAAGGGGGAGAAGTGCGGATTTGATTTAATAGATTTGTTTTTGACTTTAATTAACTTTTGTCTAGTTGTGAGGTTGTGACTTTTGGATTGTTGTGATTTTTGGATTGTGGTTTGATTGTTTAAATGCTTGTAGTATCTTAAGCATTGTTGGTACTCATGACAAAGATAGTTGTTTTTACAGGACTAACTTATTTCTTGTGGATGCAAATTCGATACTATATTTATCCTAACTCATTTATCTTTTATGAGATATCCTTGTTTGCTTGAGTATTGTCTTGTAGGCCAAAAATATCCAAATCTGCAGGAAAGTTTTGTCACCATAAAAAAAGAGGGAGATTGTTGAGAAAACCTCCCTATGTGTTTTGAAGTTGACAAAACGTTTCCATCAGTCTAGTCTGAAGACTTGCAGACTCTTCTGTCAAAGTCTGAAGACCGCCAGATTCAAGTTTTAAAGTCTACCCTCATTGATAGTTACTAGACCGACGAAGAAGACTTATCCATAATTGAGTATTTATTTAAGGATTTGATTCGAGCGGCTAAAGAAGTTTCTCACGGCTGGAGATAACATCTCAAGATCTATTATTCGTTTTGAATTTGATACGAGTAAATTGGATTCGTTGATTAGCAAGGTATACTTGGAAGGTTCAACTTATGGAAACCTAGATCCTGATTGTATGGGTGAGCATGATTGGTGGGCTATCATCACATTCCTTAAGTAACTTGAGATCTCCCTAATTGATTTTATCCAATGGGTAGATTTGAAGAACTCCTTTGGAAGGTGCCAACGCACATGAAGGCATGAAGGAGTATATAAGGAAGAAGCTTTAGGTATTCGAGTGTGTGTGTGATAGAGAAATTCCAAAGTCTGAAGCTCCTTGTTGTTTGTTGATTCAATTGTTGAGTGAGAATTTTGTACTTAAAATAGAGTTTAGATACTTGTGAGATCTTGAGGAAGTGTAGCAAAGTACATAGTGGAATCAAGGACGTGATACTGTAACGACTCTTTTGATTCATAGTGAAATCTAACTAGTGGGTTGTCAGTGCGGGAGAGTGGATGTAGGCTTGGATAAAGCCGAACCACTATAAACTCTGTGTTTATTTTCTCTTATCCCTAAACTTCTTATTTATGCTTACTAGTTGTTCATTCATTTAAAAGTTAAATTCTGTCTTATGACCAACATTTACTGAAATCAAAAAATCTTTTTAAGTCCTGCGAAAATTCTTATATACACCTATTTACCCCCTCTAGGTGTATTCACTAGCCCCTTTCATCGACAACCTTCCTTTTCAACTAGTAGGTCAAGGCCAATCATTAATCGGATCGGTTCGATTGAGTGAATCAAACTAGTTTCCTCTATCATACAAAGCTTGATTGAGCTTATCCAATCTTCATCCAGGAAGAGTCCTATTTGATCGGATCCAGTCCTTGGCTATTCGGTCATCAGATTCATTCCAATGACCATTTCTTCTTCGGCGATTCCAAAACCAGTCTAAGCTAGGATTGGTATTTGTTTTTGTTGTAGGTCGCATATCGGAGGTTTAATTAAGCCAATCCAATCCTTAGGCGGTCCAATTCAATATTTTGGAGTTCCAATCATGATCTAGAAGTTTGCATCTCGTTCAATCGTGTAAAAATTAACAAAAAAAAAACCACATCAAAGGCATCTTCCTTGATCTTGAATCCCGTGAAGCAAGACCGGATTAACCGGTCGGGGCTAGGGTTCAATTTTAGGTTAATATTCTATGTTTAGATATTTGATTTGACATGCCCCGATCCTCGAGCGCGCACCCATCTCTCAATGGTTGATACAAATGCGACGTTCCCAGGTGTCGTCGCCGACCCAATTCATTTTAGTATGCATGCGGAAGCGAAACAATAAAGCCCTGACAACTAATAGCATGGGGTAGAAAAATAGGGCAACATTTCACAAATTCAAACTTTTATAAACAACTGGGTTCAGGTACAAAAGAGTTTGGACAAAAGTCAACAAAATATCAGGCTCTCAAAAAGACATTATCCTACGATAACTAGTCGGACACATATGCCGATCCTTCAAACTCCACCTCCATAGACTCCGGGCTTCGGGTCCTCCACCAACACCATCTAAGGACCTGAAAAGTTAAAATCATGACAGGGTGAGACATTGTCTTAGCAAGTTCACCCCTAAACCCATATTAGGAAGAAAACACACCCAAGGTTGGCTTAGCCGCACAATACAAAGAACTTACATCGCCTCAGTTCCCTCCTGCACATCAGCATCGTTCATATACACACAAGGCACAAGATCACGACACACAACAATTGAAACGCCTCACCAACACAATTAATCATAGGGGTCCTAATTATAAGGCAAAACCGTTATGACACGTCCCATACCATGCCATACAGTTTTGTCTCATAATCAGGCTCAGCTAACTTAACCAACCATGCGTTCCAATTGTTAATTACACCCCTTCAAGGGTACGGCCAACTCCAAGTTTGGCGGTCTACTGGCATAGCTAGGCATCGTCTCACCCCCTTTGAGCACGGCTATGTCTCTCAAAGACGGCTTTCCCGAAGGAGCGTAGGTCCAGAATTTACTGCGACCTAAGTCCCAAATGAATGGGTAACGTCGAGCGTAAATGCTTGGGACGAGTTCTCTTAACCAACACATGACCATTCAAATTTGGCCTAGGATACCGTGCATTGCACTCAAATGCTTCAATCAAAATAGTGATCCTGGCATATTTTTTTCATATTAAAAATACTTGGTGAAAATAGTCGTATGTGGGTACACGGTCAGATCGAATTCGAAAACTTGATATCTTCCAATTTAAAATCCTACTATTTTATATAGTATATAAAACCATTTTCGGTATTAAAATCCAATACTTGAAATTTTTTGAATAAATAATGAAATTTCCTAAATTTTGGAATAAATGACCAAAAATCCAATCAGCACTCAATTTGCACAAATTAACATCAAATTGCATAAATTGAACACACCATTGTAAACAACACGAAATTCCGGTCACCGACTATCCCAGTCTAATTTCCGGAAAATAATAAATAATTAAATAATTAACAAAAATTAATTAAATAAATATAATTAAATAATTAAATTAATTAAATAAATATAATTAAATGCTATAAATAGGAACTTAGGTTGGAAAAGCCTAATTAAATACCGAGACGAGCCTGGAAAATTTTTGAACCAATCTAGATAATTAATACAACCTGTCTAGTCTCTAATTAATCTAATCTAACCACCTAATATGCAAAATTGGATAATTAAATCACTAATCTAATCTAACTAATCACCTAATACCTAATTAACTTAAGTTAATCACCCCTTAAGCATAATTAACCTCATAAGTAAGGTTTAGTGAGTAAACTCACCGGATTTGCGAGCTGGTGAGTCCATGGTGACGGTGATGCGGAGACGGGCTATAAACTCCGAAGCGGCGACACCAGCGAGGCCGGGAAAGACTCGGAAAAGCCTCTTGAAGCTCACAGCCCTTGCTGAAGCTTTGGTTTTGGTCGGTTGATCGAGGGGTTAAGTCGACGGCAGAAACAGCTTGGGATGGGAGGTGGAGGAAGTAGCAGGTCCAGGCGGGGCTTCGGTGGGGCTCCGGTGGCTTGGACGGTGACTCATGGCGGTGGACGAAGCTGGACTATTGGAGGTGATAACGGATAGGGGTGCGGGACGTGTGAATAGCCGGGGATGCATTGGTTGGAGCGGCACGGTCGAGCAGCTGGCGAGCGTGTGTGACGACACTAGGCGGCGGCAATGAGCTCGGACTGGCGTGCGACGGAGGAGGGGGCTGCTACTTGGTTTCTTTGCAATTTCTGAGCTCCCAACACTTCAACAATGGATAAAAGAGGGTGGGGAGGAAGAAGAAGCAGTTGGCTAAAGAGTGGAGGGACCCAAATGCCCCAAAAGTCTTCCTATCCTATCCTTTGGTCCCCTTGGCAAGGCCCTATGTGATATCATGATTTTCCAATTCTGTTTTCAATTGAATAAATTGGGATTTTCATCGACACGCCTATAGTGCTATTCTCCGAGCTGATTACTCAAGAGATAACTAGACTATCCGGGGAAGTCATCAAGGGATTTTAACGTAATAGACTTGAGAATTCGACCAGGAATCGATTACTCGACTGTGCTAATTTGCAAGGGTCATTATGGCATAATTAAAAATCGATCAAAGACCGGAGATAGGTCAATTCGATAGAGGTGTGTGATTAAGTATGGGTGATTCCACTTGATTGCAAAATTCTCGTCGGTTGGCACTAGACCAATTTTTTGTTGTTTTGGGTACCTTGTGTCCGTATTTGAAACCTCGAGATTTTTACGACAACCGAGAGTCGTCAATGTGTCGAAGATGTACATTGTGGCTTGAAAATAATCGACCATGGGTCAATTGTGCTAAAAATTCCTAAAAGCTACCCGGTAGGTTAGGTCACGCTAAAATCGCGTCATATTGAAATTAACCACGAATTTGAACCCGATTTCAAAAATTGAAAGTTCTGTCATGTCATGATTTATTTTAGGAACGTCTACTCATCCTTTGAAAAATTTTCGCGATTCTGAGATTTTTACGAAAATCGATTCAGATGTTTTGGAAAAGAACGGAAATTCGGATTGGCCGAATTGAAGGGATTTTTGGCTTAAAATCGAGCTATTTGGTGATAGGAACTTGTAGAAAATTTTGTGGGCTTTTTCTTCAACAAATTTGGATATCAAATTGGAGATTGGGTGAAGAAATTGAAGCTCAATATGTGAAATTCGGAGTTATGGTTGAAGGCAACATTTTTGTCTTCAAAATTGTTTATTTGTGGTATTATCTTTCAAGAAAGAATTAGGGGGGGACATAAGGGATATATGTGAAGACTTTAGGGGGACAAAGCATTAATCAATTGAGATAAGTTCTTGACTTTTTGCCCCCTTTCTCTCCAAAGCTTCCGTTGCACACCTCCGTTGGCCTTCTTCTCCTTCTTCGCATGAACTTCGGCATCTGCTTTCCTTCTTTTTCTTATTTCACTGAAGCCAGCCCTTTTGCAACTACTCCATCTTCGTTGTTTCCCCCCTGCCACTGAAATTTCCTTCAAGCAGCCACCTACCCCACCATCTTCGGTCAACACCCCACTCCACCAAAGCCCTTTGTTTGACCGCCCCATCTCCACGTGTGGCCAACTCCAGCGCCTAAGGAAGACCACTAAATTTCCCTAGAGCAGCCACACGTCCCACCATCTTCGTCCGTGACATCCCATTGTCAACCGAGGAAGCTTGCATCTTCGTCCAGCAACACCCCACGCGATTGAAGCCACCCATTTCTCCATATCCCCGAGCCCATTCGAAACCCACGTCTCTTCATGTGTTCAGCTTGCAAATTTCTAGCCCTTGGCCATGAGTTACGAGCCATTTTTTAGGCCTAATCCATGCCTTGTTGGTGTGGCCGCTTTGGAAGTTATCGCTCGCCGTCACCATGAACTCATGAACTCACCGGCTCGCAAATCCGGTGAGTTAACTCACTAAACCTCGCTTAGGAGGTTAATTATGCTTAAGGGTAATTAGTTTAAGTTAATTAAGGTTTAGGTGGTTAGTTAGATTAGACTAATGAATTAATTATCCAATTTTGCATATTAGGTTGTTAGAATAGATCAATTAAGGCCTAGATAGGTTGTATTAATTATCTAGATTGGTTAGGGAATTTTCCGAGCCTGTCTCGGTATTTAATTAGGCAATTTCGGCCTAGGTTAGCAATTTTGGCATTTAAATTGAATTAATTAATTAATTTTGATAATTATTTAATTATTAAATATTTTCCAAAAATTAGACCGGGATAGTTGGTGATTGGAATTTTGTGCTGATTGCAATGGTGGGGTTGATTTATGCAATTGGATGTTAAATTGTGCAAATTGAGTGTTGATTGGATTTTTGGTAAATTATTCAAAAATTGTGAATTTCAATATTTATTTCGAAAATCCCGGGTGTTGGGTTTTAACACCAAAAATAGTTTTATATACTATATAAAACAGTGGGATTTTAAATTGGGGGATATTAATTTTTCGAGTTCGATCTTACCGTGTACCCACACACGATTATTTTCACTAGGTATTTCTAATATGAAGAAAATAGGCCATGATCACTATTTTAATGAAGGCTTGAGTGCAATGCACGGTGTCCTGGGACGAGATTGATTGGTTGTGTGTTGATTAATGAGAACCCGTCTCGAGCATTTAAGCCGGACGTTACCCTACATGAGATACCCATTCATTGGGACTCGGGTTGTAGTAGATTCTGGACCTACGTCCCTTTGGGGAAGCCGCCTAATTGAGAGATGTCGCTGTGCTCAATGGGGGTGAGACGAAGCCTGGTTATGCCAGAAGACACTGAACTTTGGAGTAGGTGGTACCCTTGAGGGGCAAAATTAACAATTGGAACACATGAGTGATTGAGTTATATGTCCTTGATTATGAGACAAAACTGTGTGGCATGGTATGGGACATGTCATAACGATTTGGCCTTATAATCGGGACCTTTGTGATTGATTGAGTTAATGAAGCGCTTCAATTGTTGTGTGCATTAATTATATGCATTTGTGATATGAACCGTGCTAACGTGTAAGAAAGAACTGAGGCGAGGTAAGTCCCCTGCTCTAATTGTGTGGTTGTGTGGCTAGGGCATTCTGAGGCGTATTTCCTTTCTAATAGGGGTTTAGGGGGTGAATTTGCTCAGACATTGTCTCACTGGTTACTATATAACCATTTTCAGGTCCATAGATAGTGGTCACGAAGGACCGAAGCCCTGGAGTCTGTGGAGGTGGAGTCTGAAGGATCGGCATATGTGTCCTACTAGTATGTTGTAGGATAGCTTCTTTTGAGAGTCGATCATTTTGTAGGCTTTTACCTAGATTCTTTTTGTACCTAAATCCAGTTGTTTATAAAAGTGTGCTTTTGTGAAATGTAGCTTTGCTTTCCTATCCCATGTTGGTAGTTGTCAAGGGTTATTGTTCGCTTCCGCATGTGCATTAAAAATGAAAGGGTCGGCGACTAGTCCTAGGAAGTCGCAATTTTTATTGACTACCTATGGATGGGCACGGGCTTGGGGTTCAGGGCGTGACACCCCACCATTGGGCTGTCATCCTCAGCCAATTTTGTGCACACTAAGACCCCGTTTGGTTCAGCATTCCCAAGGGGCTTTCAGCCTCGAAAGCCCCTTGGGGAAAATTTTACTGTTTGGTTCGGCGTTCAGGGTATCCTTGGCCAAATGCAAGCATTTGGAATGCTCTGGAATGCTGAAAGCCCAAAGCAGGTTCGGACCTGCTTTGGGCTTTCAGCATTTTGGAAATGCAAGTCCACCTTTACTATTCATCCGTTGACCTTTTTTTTTTTTTAATGATCATCTTCCCCATACCCCAACCGACGTTGATCGGCAACGGAGTTTCATCGTATTTTATTTTTATTTTCTTAAAAAATAATAAAAACCCTTTACAAATGTTGGGTTCACCTTTTTTTTTTTGTCATTTTTATCTTTTGACAATCAATAACCAACTTTTTATAAATATACTAGAATGATCATTAATTAACGAAGATGATTAATACTACAATAATTAAAAAAAAATTATTCAAAGTTGAAAACAAACCTAAAATAACCCTAGGCCAAAAGTTGAGCTTTGCATCTAATCTATAATCAAATTCTTTTAATATAATTTTTAAATAAATTTACTAATATATCTTTTATATTACGCTCAACATGAAAATGTAAAATGTTATATAGTTATTGTTTTTTTTTTTTTTTACAATTTTAAAAATACTAAAACTAAAAACTTAATTTGGTTACACTAAAGGGCTTTTAAATATATGTTTACCAAACAGTCTTGCATTTCCCTAAAGCACTTTTCAATTATAGTTTACCAAACAGTCTAGCATTTCGGAAAACCCCTTTATCTCAAAGGTATTTGCATTCTTCCAAGGGCATTTCCCCAAAGCCGAACCAAACGGGCCCTAAATCCCCCTAGAACAAGTCCCAAGTGTCCAAAATGTTGAGGGACATGGGGGCTACGAATTTGTGCACCATTTCCCCAATTTGAATTCAATTCCCCTCCAATTAACCTCCAATTGGACCTAAATTGGAGTCCATAAATCCCACCAAGGTGTCTACACTCCAATTCATATTTTTCCTCGATAATCTGTCCAACTTGAATCCCAAAAACATGACCAAAAACGGTCCTCCGATTTTTCTAGTCTAAAATACCCTTACTTTGAAAATTTGCCGAAAATCTTAGTTTGCAGAAAAATCTTCAGAAGATGAGTTGACGGTCCTAAAATGACTCGTGTCATGACAGAACTTTCAATTACAGATAGTGGGTTCAAGTTTGCGGTTAATTTCAATCTGACGTGATTTTAGCGTAACCTAACTTACCGGGTAGCTTTTAGGAATTTAAAGTGCAATTGACCCGTGGTTGATTATTTTCAAGTCACATCGTACATTTTTAACACATTGGCAACTCTCGGTTGTCGTGAAAATCTCGAGATTTCAAATACGGACACAGGGTACGAAAACGATAGAAAAAAACGGTCTAGTGCCGTTCAACAGAAATTTTGCAATTAGGTGGAATCACCCACACACTAATCACTTATCTTTATCGAATCGACCTATCTCCGGTCTCTAATCGATGACGGTGCCGTAATGACCCTTGCAGATAAGCACGGTTGAGTAGCCGATTTCTAGTCAAATTCTCAAGTCTATTGCATTAAAATCTCTTAATGGCTTCCCCAGATAGTATAGTTTTCTCATGAGTGATCAGCTCAGAGAATAGCACTATAAGCGCGTCGATGAAAAGCCCTACTTATTCAATCAAAGACAGAACCTGAAAATGTCACATGATTGATGGATTAGTATGGTTGAAGTTGTTGTGGTTGATTGTTATTGATGAACTTGGATGATTGAGTTTGATCTAGCATAAATCTGCATTTTCTTACCTCTAAACTGATTTGTTGTTTTGGCCAAAATGAGGTCCTAAATGACCTTATCTTAGTTTAAGTCCTCTAAGAATTTTAAAATACACATCATTAGCTTCAAATCAATAGGTCGGACGACCTGATCGAGTGATGTTTGGCCCTTGAGAAATACTTTTGAAGATGTGCGATTATGTAGTAGTTTAGGTCAATTTTTAGTTTTGTGTCAATTTTGACTTCAACATTTGCTATTTTTGTGCTGCTTTCTGTGTTGACTTCTGAAAGAACTTGTCTACATGAAAGTTGTTTGTTGTTGTTTTAAGTATGTCTTGCAATTTTTTTTTTTTGGAATGACATGTTTAGCTAGGTCAAAACCCCTCAAATCTAAGATAGGGCCAATTTGCCCCGTCTTGATTCGAAATGGATTTAAGAGGAATTTGACATGTAATTGACCTTGTTCAACCTCAAGTCCTTCATGATGAATGAACTACATGTTGTATGTGTTCAATTGATGCATGATTTACAAATTTTTCATGTTATTTAACATGTCAATCGCATGCATTCATGTAAATAGTGTTGCAGTAAAATAGACTTTGCATATCAAGAGTCTATTTTGTCATTTTTGTTACGACTCATATGATCTCATTTAGGTTCCGAACTCCTAACAAAAAACATTTATCGTCGCATGTTCTATATGTGATTTTTTTGTTAGATTTTTGCATGTCTTTAGGGGTCCGAAATCATATCGGTTTTGTGATGTTAAAGTTAGAATTATACCTTATTGTGTATGCACATTGTCATGTTCGTTTGGGTCATCTAGGAATTAAATCTTGCAATGGCTCCTTCTTGTCATTTGAACTACATGTTACAAGGTTCGCGTATATGTTTAGGTCATTGCATTTGGGTGCCACCTTGAATGTTATTTTTATGTCACAAAAATGCTTGTTACATTTAGAAACTTCCAAGCACGTTATTATGAATCTCGAATCATCTTGTATTGTCATTGAATTGTATGACATCTTTGCATGTCGACTTAGGGTTAGATAATCATTCCAATTGTTTTTTGCATCCAATTCTAAGTCATGTGTGATTTCTTCATGCCATTTGTGCATTACTTAAGTGAGTTTGAGGTTCATTAATGCATGCTTGTACTTTATTTTAATTAGTGACATGCTAACTTTTAAAGATTTTAGTCTTAGTATCAAATTGATCTAGTTTGGACTCGAGCCTTTCTAGAAAGTCGTAAAGCACACCTAGAGATTTCCAATGCCATTGATTTTGTGTTAATCACTCATCGTTAGTGCCACTTTCTATTTTTTTTCCAATTTAGACCAGAATTTGGACATGTGATCAAATTTGAAAACCTGTTCTAATCCCTATTTGGATAGACTTTTAACATTTTTTTTCCATATTTTCTATAAGGATTATGTACTTGAGCCCTCAATGAAACTTTTTGTCATCATGTTGGACATATTGTGTGAAAATTTGGTGATTTTTAGACCTGTTTTGATAGGACAAATCCTTGTGATAATGACTGAATGTCCCGCTAATTTGACAAATTCCTGATGAGTTATTGCATGTTGTTTGATTTTTGTAAAATCATGTATAACTCATTTAAGAAAACTTTCTTAATGAAAGTTGTTCGTTATCATGTCATGCGTGTTAGAAAGTTTTTCCAAAGGTATATTGTCAATGGGTATCATTCAATTTTACTGATTTGTCATGCTTGGTTTGAAATTTTCTGATATGAACTTGGTTGTGATTGTTTAGGTAAGCTACTTAGTTTAGTTCATGCATGAATTTAGGCCATGCCATCTTCATTAAAAGTGCTTTAAATTCTTTGATATTTGTTGTCAAATGACTTCCAATGATTCAATTTTCCAAATCATATCTTGAGATTACTTTGGTATATGTGATGTTTCCAAAACCAACCTAATTAAGAAATTTTTTTTTTAAACTCTATTTGAAATTGTAAAAAGTCACGATCTGAATTGTATTCAAAATGCTTGTGACACTTGTGAGTGTATTATGTGAGCCCCAAGCTAGCCTTGACAATTGAATGCCTTTATAGTTGAGACATTACTTTGTCTCAAAACTTTTTGTGGATGATTTCAGAAAAGTTGTCTTTGAAATATCACATGTATCTTCATACATACAATCACGCTATTCACTAGAGATGCTTGTGTTTGTGATTAGTGCATTACCTTGGTAATAAGTGACGCGCCAATGGTTCACTTTCTTGCTTGCTTGGTTGAGAAATAGGGTCCAAAAGACCTACATGCATGTTTAATTCCTACAATGCATGTGACTTTTAGATGTATGATAGGGTTGATGCATGATATCAAGCGAAAACCATGGGATCGCATAGATTGCTTGGTTAGGAGACTTATAAGTTTTATTGGCCATGTGAGAACACAATTGGTCAATAATGGCTATAAGTCATAAAATGAATCGAGTAGGTGCCCTAGAGAGACCTACGCATGAACTATAAAGGTCAACCCCAAGGCCTAAATCTACTTTTTGAAATTGAACTTCCTTTGAGTAATTGACTTTGGCATGATGTTGTGCTTTTGATTGTTTTGATGTGTCCACATGTTTCTTTTCATTGTATGTACCTAGTTATAGTTCTTAGACTAGGTTTATATTAGGATCCTGAAGATAAAGAGGACATGAAGACGGTGAAGGTTGATGTCCATTCCGATCATCATTATGTACCATTCATCCTCCACATATGTCTCGGGTTTGTATGTTTGTATAAAAGCCTGATGAGTTGCAGGTTCTTTTCTTTCTTATCTTTTAGGTTTTGTTTCTCTTTTTATCTTTCTTAAGACTACATGATAGATTTACTGCTTTCCTTGATTGTTTACTTATTGTCTCGCAATTTCAATTCAATTGATTACTTTCTTTTATCATTTTCTAGAAATAGAATAGCATGTAAATGACCAACCACGCATGATTGCCTAGTTTAGGATAAATGATCCTGAAAAATTAAAGAATAAATACATGGACACATTAGGGAAACACAACATACTGTTAGATACCAAAAGAGCGCTAATAGAAATATTGGCGTAACCCAAGTCCTCGAACCTAAATATTTGGTTGCGTATAAATCAAGGGAATACTCTCGATCCTCGATTGGGTTTTCTAACCAAGCCTTGAAAATGAGACTAGTGGCGACTCCCTTCTTATTTATAGGTTGTCTTAAACAACTAGACTGTATAATAAATTCATCACGAGGGGTATGGATATTTAGAAAAGGTCCACAATTGTGATTTAGCATACTCGAGATGGGGAAGTTGATAAAGATGAAGTGATGCCATCTTTGGTGGATGTACATCTTGAGAAGGCTATCATGGTTGTAAGAGTACCCTTAAACTCACATTTATGTTTGGATTCCTTTTCGACTTTAAAACCGTTGATTGGGATGTACCGTGGCATCGAGCTAGGGTTGCAACACTCTACTGTCATGCGGGATATAGGCTTGGGAGAGCTCATGATCACGATTAAGTAAACTCATAAGAGATTCGTCCGAGAGGTGAGGTGATGACATCCCTATGTTTGAGAATTGTGAGGGAATTTTCGTGATCAAGTATCCTTAAACCCAACATTTCCTCTTCCTCTTCGTGAGAGGGATTGGTGGTGAGATCGGGTCGCGATAGTGAGTGCATTTATGTGATCCCCAAACTAACCTTGGCAATTAAATGCGTTCCATGGCCAAGATGTTCTTTTGTCTAAAATGTTTTAAAATCTTTCGAATGCTTGATTTGACATCGACATTATCAAGGTTTGAACCGTATTTAAAATCTCTACAAAGTCTGTGAGTATATTTATGCGAGCCCCTCACTAGTCTTGACAATTAAATACATTCCATAGCTGAGATGTCCTTTTGTCTCAAAAAGCTTGTTTTCTCTTTCTTGACGTTTCAAGCTCATCCTTGAAGCATATCATGAACCGCTCGTGCATGCAATCATGTCATTCATTAGAAATGCTTGTGATTGCAATTAGTGTGTGCCCATTGAATGAGTGGCCTGTTGACGGTTCACTCAATTGATTGATCGTTTAAGAAATAAGGTTTAAGGGGCCTGCTTGTGTGTTTAATTCATGCCAATGCATGTGAATTTTAGATGTATGTTAGGTGCGATGCTTGATACCATAGGTAGACCTTGGTAATCACATAGAACATCTTTTTAGGGACCTATAAGGGTTATTGGCCATGCGAGAACACAAATGGTCAATAATAGCTATAAATTATAAAATGAATTAAGTAGATATTTAAAGGGACCTATGCATGGATTATAAAGGCCAACACCGAGGCCCTATTTGTTTATTTGCTATGTATGATATTGTATTCTTAATGGTCATTTGATCGTTCTTATGCTTTTGACTGTTTTGTCCTGTAGGAGTTTTTTTTTCCATTGTATGTACCTAGCTTAGATTTAGGTTAGGACTAGATTAGGCCCTTGGAGGTTGAAACTCACCAAGACATGAAGATGATGAAGGTCGATGTCCATTCCGATCGTATTTTTGTTCCATATGTCTTAGGTTTCCTCATTTTTATAAACACCTGACGAGGTGTGGGTTTCATTTCTTGCATCTTATTTTCGTTCATCAATTAGGGTTGCATGTTAGATTTATCGCTTTTCTATGTTGCTCACTTGATTGTTTACTTACCGTCTCGTCTTTTAAATCCAATTGCATGCTTTCTTTTATTTTTCTTAGATATAGAATTGCATGATAATGACTATCCATGCATGATCAAATTAGTTTAGGTCCAACGATCCTGAAAAAAGTAAAAAAAAAAAAAGAAAATGCGTGGACACCTTAGGTAATATGACATATTGTTAGGTATCGAAAGGACACTAATAGAAATATTAGCGTAACCTAAGTCCCCAAACCTAGATATCTAGTTACGTAGAAATCGAGGGACAACTCCCAACCCTCGATTGGGTTTTCTAGCTGACCCCGAAATAAGGAGTCTAATGACAACTCCCATCTTTATTAGGCTATAAATAAGATTACTTAATAAACCCATAGCGAGAGGCAGGGGTCTTAATGAGGCTCACTACAATTTAGCATGCTCAACGTGACCCCAAAGGATGAAGTGATCGCATCCTTATGGATGAAGCGTACTATCGAAAGGACTATCATGGTGAAGATACCTTGAAATTCAATATTCACACCGTAAAAATTTTCTTTCTTTTTCTTTTGACCTCCTCATAGCGGAAATAGGGCGTGTCGTTGGTGTAGGTGCGGATCGCAACACTCTATTGTCACTCGGGATACAAGTTCTTTGACCTAGCTAAGCTTCTTCGTTTTCTCTGAAATTTGGATATGTTATACTTATAAGGATCCCCTACAACTTTCATGAAGAAACTTAGGCCAAAATACTAAGGGAGACCTCCAAATGATTCCACGAAGTCTCGGGTATCCCACACCGCTTTCATTGTCTTCAAGATCAGGTTGGTTTCCTAAGCTATACTTACTCATTTTACTTAAAATTTGATCCTTAAGAAGTGCTCTACAAGTTTTATGATCAAGAGAATTCACAAATGATTCAAGGTCAGAAAAACAGTTCCAGAAGGTGAAGTGCTAATGCCTTTTATATTTCAAGGTGAGGATGAGAACCGTGAGGGAAACAGCATGCATCTCCAAGAACAAACCATCCTCACTCCATTTTCGTGCATCCAAATCAACAAAATCCAACCAACATGCAAAACACACATGCAAAGAGAGATGATGGACCCTAAACTTTTGGCGGCAAGGCGGCGGACGGAGGGCGGCGTGCGGCGGCTCTTCCTCTCTCTCTTTCTCGCAAACTCTCTTTCTCTCCTCTCACTTGTGCGAATGCACAATCCGGCCACCCTCTCTCTCCTTTTCTCTTTTCTTCCCCCTAATCATTGCCTAGAAGACTCTAATGCATGAGTGCCAAATGGCCCATGCATTAGGACACTTGCAATCCGAAATCCCTCCCCTCTTCATGCGGTCGAAAGGCCCAATGGGCCTCATGGGCTTGATTTAAAAATCGAGATTTTGGTTTCTAGATGCACACTTGACATAACTCAAAGGTTTAATGCCTTTGGCCAAAACTCTAGTATCATTTTTTTTTGTTGCATTGTCACTTTTAAAAAATTTCCAATTCATTTTCAAGAAAACATGAAAAGTCAAACGGTTAACTTTCGAGTTGACTTTTTGATAAACCCTTTGACCAAAAGTTGACCCCCGGTCAAAAATTGGTTTTTCACCCAAAAAGATGCCATTTATCTTTAATTGCACCCTTATAAAATCAAATTTTCAAAAATCTAAAGATTTGATCAAGAAATCAACTTTTTAGGAAAAAGTCAACTCAAAGGTTGACTTTTAGTCAAACCTTTGACCAAAAAAATGGAAAAATAAAAAGGCCACAAAAACACTTCTTTTAGTGTCAAATTGATTTGTATGTCAAAAATTTCACAAAATTCAATTAATAACTTTGTTTTTTTAATTTTTTTGGTTTTAGGTTCTAACTCGCCAAGGGTATGGGTCTTAATAAGAGTCACCACGATTTAGCATACTAGATGTGGTAGCACCTCAAAGGTTGAAGTGATGCCATCCTTATAGGCGAAATGTACCATCGAGAGGGCTATCATGGTAATGGTACCCTTAAATTTGATATCCACACATGATCTCCTTTCTCAAGGTGTGTTGCCCATGTAGGTATAGATTACGACACTTTGCTGTCATCAGGGTACGAGTTTAGGAGAACTCGCAACTATGTATGAGGGAAATCACAAGTAGTTCAATACGAAAGGTGAGGTAATGATGTCTTTTGGAACGCGAATAATGAGGGAATTCTCGTGGTGAAGTACCCTTGAACTTGACCTTCCTTGAGGGTTGGGTCGTGATATACTTATGGTCAAATACCCCTAAATCTAACTTGTTTCCCAAGGCTAGGTCGCGTTAGCCATGTTTTCACCTATATGAATTGCAAAAGAACAAAAGTCACTGCCTAGTTAGAGGGATCCATTTGACAGAAGTATAGCACAAGTGCCAAAACATGGCACGAGGTTACACTTAAGTGCCAAGAGTTTTGAAAGGTGCACTCAATTGACACTTTCTTCGAAAAATAGGACATTTAAATGCCAACACCAGCGAAGGGTGCTAGAAATCCAACCCAGCTTATTTTTATTAATATGAGTCACCTACGTGGCCGGCAGGAAATTTGAGTCAATAAAGAAGAGCCAAAACAACGTCGTTTTGTCTCTTCTTTGAACTTTAATATAAACATTAATTAAATTAAACTCAAAACTACATTTAAAAAAAAAACTGCATAACGTGTTCGAGGAGGGTTGTGCAAGCCCTCGCGGCCGCCTCCCCACCGTCGCCAAGGTCCCACGACCCTGGCTGATTGGCGACAAGGGCCTACAAGCACTCGCACAAATTTGGGGAAAGGGTTGCAGCCCTACCCAAGATCCGACGAGAGCTACCGGCCCTCGCCTAGTCGGACCAAGGGTCTTCGCTGGCTGAGGGGTCACCCTCACCACCGGTTGATAGGGATCGCTAGGCTTTCGGCCCCTGGCTAAGGACTAACAACCCTAGCCAACCCTCCCCCCACAATCATAGGTCCTTCCTAGCGACAATGGGGAGGTGGCGACAAGTGCTTGCACAACTCTTGCAAAACATGTTATGCAATCTTTTATTATTTGGCTCTAAATTTAATTTAATTAATATTTATATCAAAATTCAAATCCAAGGCAAAATGACATCGTTTTCAGCTTCTCTAACCATATTAGGATGCAAAACGATATTATTTTGCACTTGTCTTGCCGAAAATACGCTACATCGCCATTTTGGCTGAAATTTCATACCGCTCGCACTTAAGTTCTCCATTTTTCTCCGATTTGGACATTTAAGTATACATTTATGAACTTTTGGCACCAAAGTGTCCCCCCATGTCAGTTTTGGTACTTGGGGCATCCTGCACTTGGTGTCATTTTATATCTGGTCATATTTTTTCCATAAGGACTTTGATTGCAAATATATATGGCATCTTTTCTGAACAATTTCTTCATTGTATTGGTTGAATGCTAATGGAATCCACAAATGAAGTAATCTATTGAAATTTATTTCAACTACATCACATTACCATGTTGATAATTAATCATTCATATCAACATCAGCCCTAAATGGAAGGCATGACTGTTGTAGGAAATACAAGTGAAGATTCATGCTTCGGAAGCTCGAGGTGAAGTCAACAAGAAGTTTATGCTCCATTCATTTCATGGAAAATGTGGCATTTCTAAAAAATATTATTTAGGAAGCCATTTTCCAAGAAAATGATAATATTTTCCATTATTTGGTCGAAACTTAAAAATGAATTAGAAAATATTTTCTGACTTTTGTGGTGGTGGTGGAAAATTTGATTTGATTTTCCTCCATGCACTCCTTTTAATAAATTATATTATATTATATTTTTTTTCTTTTTAAAAAATAAGTCAAAATTTTAACTATTATATTTTTCTTTTTCTTTCTATTTTTTAGTTTTTTTTATTTTCCTCCTTCTTTGGTCGGTCGCCTCTCTCTCTCTCTCTCTCTCTCTCTCTCTCTCTCTCTCTCTCTCTCTCTCTCTCTCTCTCTCTACCTTGACTACAAAGGTCATGGCCACCTAAATATCCATAATATCTAAAAGTAGAGAAACATAGCAAGAAATGTGAGTGCAAAACTAGATAGAATTAATGTTTTGATTTATGGGTCAAATTCTATTGATATCCACCCTTAGTTTACTTATAAATGAAAGCCTTCGAGTGAATATTGTGATGTTGACAATTGGGATAGTAAATTCAGCATTAGAAACATTATATATATCAAATTAATTTTAATTTTTCAAAAACTATTGTTGACACCTAAATTTTGGCAATCCATTTAGTCATTTATCGCATTAAAAAATTAGGGATTAATTTTAACCCCTAAACAAAATTATTTAAATTAAATTGCTTAGCATATAGATATTGGGGGGCATATTTCATTTAAGTTTTGTCGAGCCTTGGAAGGGACGCAACTGTGTAGAATGAGAAGTTTGAAGCTGATGGAGATGTTTCTAAGTAGGACAATTTAAATCAGGATCTTGAAGGGACAGAAAATGGTGACCATCTCAATAAATCAAAAGAGAGCATTCCTACCCCCAAGAACTACTTGTCCGGAACTCTGACCTGAATGCGGATTTGGATGAAAATGGGAATTCAAAATCGATATTAGCTTCTGGTCCGACCAAGTATATCAGCCGCTCCTGACGCTGGGTTCGAGCATGAGGAGTATCCTTAGTGGTCTCTTTCTAAAGTTGAGAAGATGACCATCGATCCCGTTCAGCTTGCAAACTTGAATAGAGGGATGGATGAAGATGATGAAGACTACGATGAAGAAGGCTAAGTCAGCATGGTGCTTTGGTGCTATTTGTTGATGCAAAACCATTAAATGTGTTTGGATAGAGGCGTAGACAGCTCACATGATAAACTTTGGAAACATCGTCAAGACAAGGTCGAAACTGACTAGTTCCAAGCTACTTTAAGAAGTCCAAAAGTTCAACGTGTCAGATTGCATACATGTACAAAAGCTTGTGATGATCGTCACATGTGTTATCATCAGTCAGCTCACTATTATCACTGACTTTTCATCCCTTTTCGGTTTGGAATGTATTGACACCATCAAGTCTATTTCATGTTTCACTGCATGAGTGCCGAATCTTATATTTGTGTAGCCATCTTTCCTTATACTCCTATAACAAGAAAAATAGGAGAGCCCAATTTTGCAAGGGAGTTGAATCGTGATGGCCTCACACCGTTACACATTGTGTCGGCCACGGGGGATTTGAAAGTCACGAGGGAGCTTCTAATAGTAGGCCCTGATCTTTGCATGATCGAGAACAAAGGTGGCTGGACACCGTTCCACTACGCGGCCATCAAGCGTAGGGTCAAGTGAAGAACGATCAGTCCGATGCGCTTAAGAAGTTGTCGAAGATGGAGACGCGGGCGACCTTGTGACCGCAAAAAAATAACAATGGGAACACAATCTCACAGTTGGCTGCGGCTTCGAAACATCTACAGTCCACTGGACTGCAAAATGGGGTCAAGCCCATTGAAAGGCTATGATGACCGCACCCTTTAAATGCCAGAGTTTTAATTCTATTAAGCGAAAGTTTTGACCCATTGACCCATACAAAAATTCTTTCAATTTTGTGTGGGCACGCGACTTTAAGTAATTAAGGAAAGGAAAGATGTGTTGGAGACGTCTTTGAGGAAACAAAAGTTGGCAGAGAATAGGAAAGAAAAGGGATACGGACGAGAAAGGGAAGAAATCGACAAACTTGTGAGCTGATATTTAATTTGAGGAAATGAAATCAAAAGAGAATATTCAGCACGTATTCGACTGATTTAGAGCTGCCATATTATAAATAGAGTAATGAACTTTGAGAGGAGGGGAATTCCGAATTTCAGAGAGACACACGTGAGAGAGAGAAGACACGAGGAATCTCAACCAGCTCTTGGCCGAGATGCTCCTTCCACGCATCCGCCCCTTCCACGGCCAAACCTGTGGTCGTGCTTCTGTCTCCATCACCGCTACATCGTGCTGCTGCCCTAGTGAGGTGTCGACAACGGCCAAGCTACTCCCTACACACGTGCCACTTGAGAAGTCAACTGAGTCCGAGCTGTTGCACCCAACCGCGTTGCTGCTTTAGCGCCGTTGCTTCCTGACCACTGTCGATCCTCCACCGTTGAACGCTACCCCATCGAGTTGGCGGTCTTTTGTGCATTTATTTTTCAGGTTCCCACGAGTCCTAATGTCACTTGCGTACACCTAAGTTACATCGGTGACCAGCTCTGGACGTTCAAATTTTCACGCCAACAACCCTCCTTTTTGCGGTTCAAGTCTTCTGGTGAACGTCCCCTTGCTATGTTGGTCAAACTGTGACTTTGTCAGGCCGAATCAGTGAAGTATTAGCCACCATTCAAAATTTTCGCTATTACTTATTGAGCTAGGTATCGTCATTGAGCAGCACGTTACCTTGAACCACCACCCGTGAGCCATCTCACCATCCGTCGTTCGACCGAACTCGACAACGTGGTCCACGTGACGCCAAATAGTAGGTAAGAATCTCTTTTAATTCGATTTTTATATGTCCTTATTGCCTAATTTATGGGATTATCTCGTATGAATATTTGGATGATACCATCATATCCACAAAATATCGATTAGCCTTTTAAATTGGGAAATCTTCTTAATTTCGCAACGTACATATGATTGACGGTCTGATTTCACGCTTGAAATACGACTCGCAATTGTACGGAAAAATCACCAATCCGATCTCACACTCGAGATACGATTCGTGATTTTATTTAAAAATTGGCCAATTTGATCTCATGCACGAGATACGATTCGTCAATTTATTTCCCAAAATTAAATGAACATGGATGATGTCTTGTTTGATTTGGTGCCGTGTTGTTCTTGATGCCTTATTTGTTTGCTCCCGTAAAAGAAAAAAAATATTTGAGTTAGATTAGATGCATGTTAGGATGTTACTTGTTTTAGGTTATTTTGCATGTTTAGAATAGGAAATTTATTTATTTCGAATTTCTTAAATAAAAATACCAAAAAAAAAACATAAATTTAGGATGTTAGATTTCTGTTTCACTAGTTTAAATTGCATGTTTAATTATTTGGCAATTATTAATTTCGAAATTAAAAAAAGGAAAAACAACAAAAATCATCATGTATATGTCATGTAGAGTTAGGGTATATTTTGCACGTCATTGCATATTAGAATAAAAATTGCACTTAGTTTAATTTTAGATAATTTTTTAATTTATTATAAGTTTAGATATTTTTTTGTTAGATAGATTGCATTCTAGGATTATTTGGGTTAAGATAAGATTTTAGTTTAAATTAGATTTAGTTTAACCTAATTACTAATATAAATTGAATAGGATCTTAATCTAGCTAGATAATTCTCACATTTTTTTAATTCCGAATTTCATATAAAAATACAAAAATGCCTTAGGCTAAATTAGTTTCATTATTTAGGATAGAATGCATTCTTTTAGGAAAAAGAAAAAAAATATCATATGCACGTCATTAGGCTTAGATTCATTGAGATGCATGCCATTTAGTATTTTCGCTAGGCCCATTTAATTAGAAATTACATGTCATTTGAATTATGTCATTTAGTTAATATTGCATTGCATATTGCATGATTTTCATTAATTAAGTGAAAAGAAAAAATAAAATTGCATGTTAATTAGAAACCATATCTAGGGTTGTTGATGTTGATTTTAATTTAACATTGCAGATGCTTTCGTCGCTTTGAGGTAAGTTCTTTTTGCAATTTATTTATTGTTTATTTGGGTGTTAAATTGGTGGATTGCACACCCGTATGATCACCTCACATGTTAGGGAAATAGATTTAAAATCAATTCAAGCTGCTTGCCAAACATTTTTTTAAAATAAAAGAATGGTACCGAAAGGGCATTAGAGAAATCTAGTGTAATCAAGTCCCCGTACCCATAGTCTCTGGTTCGTAGGAGTAAAGTAAAACTCCCGTTACTTTACTTGGGTTTCTAATCGACCCACCAAAAATAGATTAGTGGCGATTCCTAGATAAAATCCATTTGCATGTTTAAGAACTTGAATCTAAGTCGTGAATTGGTATGGGCTTGGGAGAGCCCGAGCTAAGTCTAGGCTTAGTAATCCATTAGCCAAATCATAGGTGGTTCACACCCGAAAAATTGGTCGTGACAACTATTATAAGAACGATTTGACATGCATTGGTATTTTTTCAAATATCATTACCATAGCTTTGGATATTTTGTCATGTAAAGATATACAAACATAAAACAACACCATAGTTGTGCAAGAAGTTGATAGTTGGGAATTGTGAATACTCCGTTAAGTAGAACTCTTTATAGAATATAAAATTATTAAGAGAACTTACCACACTTTCTTCTTTGCCGTGTTTTCACTTGTATGAATTGCAAAAGAACAAAAGTCACTGCCCAGTCAAAGTGATACTATTTGGTAGAAGTATAACGCAAGTGCCAAAACTTGGCAAAGTGGGACACTTAAATAACAAAAGCTCCAAAAGATACACTTAAGTGTCACTTTCTTTAAAAAATGGGATATTTAAATGCCAACTCCGACAAAGGGTGTTGAAAATCCGACATGACTTATATTTAATAATATAAGTCGCTTAGGTGGCTTGCCAAAAATGAGTCAACAAAGAAAAGTCAAAACAACATCGTTTTGCCTCTTATTTGAATTTTCATATAAATATTAATTAAATTAAACTTAACACTAAATTCAAATAAAAAAAAATTGTAGATTGCCTTTAGGGAGGGTTGTGCAAGCCTTTGCCGCCACCTCCGCACTGTCGTTGGGGTCTGACAACCCCAGTTGATTGACGGTGAGGGCCTGGAAGCCTTTGCTCATATTTGGGGCAAGGGTCGTGGCTCCCCCAAGATCCAGTGAGGGTTGTCGGCCCCCGCACAGCTAGGCCAAGGGTTGCCGTTGGTTGAGGAGTCGCCCTTGCCACTAGTCAGCCAACGTAATTAGGCCATGGGCCCCTGGCCAAGGCTCGGTGACCCTGGTCGACCCTCCCCACCACCTTTCCCGGTGACGGTGGTGTGGGCTTGGCGCTCGGCAATCTTTTTTTTTTTTTTTTTTTCTAAATTTAGTTTTTGATTTAATTTAATTAATATTTATATTAAAATTCAAATCTGAGGCAATATGACGTCGTTTTTGACTTATCTAGCTACTTTAGCATGCAAAATGAAAAATCATTTTGCACTTATCTCGTTGAAAAAAATGCCATGTCGGCATTTTGGCCAGAATTTCTCATTGTTGGCATTTAAATGATCATTTTTCTCCGATGTTGACATTTAAGTGTGTATTTTCGAACTTTTGGCAATTATGTGCCCCTCACGCTAAGTTTTGGCACTTGGGATGTCCAGCATCCGAAGTCATTTTATATCTGGTCATTTTTTTTCCACAAGGACTTTGACTTCAAATTTATATGGCATCTTTGCTAAGCAATTTCTTCAATGTACTGCTTGAATGCTAATGGAATCCACCAACAAGGCAACCATTAGGAAATTTATTTTAGGTACATCACATATCCATGTTGACAATCGATCATTCATATCAACATCATCCCTAAATAGAAGGTATGGTTGTTGTATGAAATACAAGTGAAGATTCATGCTTATGAAGCACGAGGTCAAGTCAACAAGAATTTTAGGCTTTGTTGGCTTCGTAGAAAATGTGGCATTTTTAAAAATATTTTCTAGGAAGCAATATTCCAGGAAGATGATAATATTTTCTGATGTTAGGCTAAAACCTAAAAATGAACTATAAAATATTTTCCGCATTTTGGTGTGGAAAATTTGATTTGATTTTCCTCCACACACTTGTTTTTATAAAAATCTTATTTTTACTTGTTTTTCTTTTAAAAAAATAAATCAAAATTTTTAACTATTGTACTTTTTTCTTTTTCCTTCTATTTTTAAATTTTTTATTTTCCTCATTTTTCTTCAGTTGGTCACCGGTCTCTCTCTCTCTCTCGACCACAAAGGTCATGCCCACCTAAATATCCATATTATCCAAAAGTAGAGAAACACAGCAGAAAATGTGAGTGCAAAACTAGATACAACTATTATTTTGATGGAGGGTTCAAATTCTATTGATATCAACAAATTTAGTTTCCTTTTAAATAAAAGCCTTCAAACAAAAATTTTGGAGTTGACAATTGGGATAGTAAATTAAGCATTAGAAACATTTCTTTTATATACACACACACACAAATCAAATTAATTTTAATTTTTCAAAAGGTATTATAAGAATGATTTAATATGCATTGGTATTTTTTTTTTCAGATATCATTATCCTTGCTCTGGATATGTTGTCATGTAAAGATATACAAACATAAAATGGCATCACAATTGTCCAAGAAATTGATATTTGGGAATCATGAATACTCCGTTAAATGGAACTCTTTATAGAATATACAATTATTACACAGCAGGTTTTCACCTGTATGAATTGCAAAAGAGCAAAAGTTGTTGCCTAGTTAGAGGGATATCAATTGACAAAAATACAATGTAAGTGCCAAAACTTGGCATGATGGGATACTTAAGTGCAAAAATTTCCGAAATGTATACTTAAGTGCCACTTTCTTTGTAAAATGAGACATTTAAGTGTCAACTTCGGCGAAGGGTGTCGACGACTTATTTTTAATAATATAAGCCACCCACATGTGAGTCAACAAAGAAGAGCCAAATCAACATCGTTTTGCCTCTTATTTGAATTTTAATATAAATATTAATTAAATTAAACTTAGAACAAAATTTAAATAAAAAAAGTTTGTGAACGCATTCGGGGAGCGCTATGCAAGCCTTGGCCGTTGTCTCCCCACTGTCATTGAGGTTTGGCAACCTCGGTTGACTGGTGGCGAGGGCCAGCAAACCCTTGCCTAAATCCGGGGCAAGGGTCGTGGCCTTCCTCCAGATTCGGTAAGGGTTGCTTGCTCTCACTTAGCTGGGCCAAGGGTTGCCGCTGGCTAATGGGTCGATGTTGGCTAAGGGGTTACCATTAGTGGTGTCAAAAATTGAACTAAACCAAAAAATTCGATTTTTTCGGTTCGGTTCTCATTAAAAATCAATTTTTTTTTTATTAGTTTGGTTTTTATCGGTTAACCAAACCAAACCAAACCAAACCAACAAACCGATAAGAGCTTATCTTTTGGAAACGAAAAATATATACAATAGAAAAAAGAAAAGAAAAAAAAAAACAAATTCAAAAACCGAAAACTAAAAGCTGAAAACCAAAAACCGAAAAACTAAACCGAACCTAAGTTTCAGTTCAGTTTGGAAATTTTTCCTAACGGTTCGGTTCGTTTTGGTTTTTCAAAAAAACTGAACCGAACCGAACCGTTGACACCCCTAGTTACCGTAACCATCGATTAGCCAGGGTTGTCGGGTCATTGGCCCTTGGCAAAGGCCTGGCGAATCAAGCTGACGCTTCCTCCATAACCCTTCCCGGTGACGATGGAGAGGTGACAATGTGGGCTTGCAAAATTGTCGTGATATGCGTCATTCTTTTTTTTTTTTTTTACTTAGTTTTAAATTAAATTAAATTAAATTAATATTTATATTAATATTAAAATTCAAATTTGAGGCAAATTAATGTTGTTTTTGGCTTATCTAGCACTTCATCATGCAAAATAATATCATTTTGCATTTGTCTCGCTAGAAAAATGACATTTTGGCTAGAATTTCTCACCCTTGACATTTAAGTGATCCGTTTTTCTCTAATTTTGACACATATGTGCTTTTTTCCAAACTTTAGGCACTTAAGTGTCATTCCGTGCCAAGTTTTGGCACCTAGGGCATTCGGCACTCAATATCATTTTATATTTGGTCATATTTTTTCCATGAGGACTTTGATTACAAATTTATATGTGTTGATACTTGATTTTTAATCGACGCATCATTAAAAGATAAAAAAACGAGGTTTGGGTTTCAAAACGCGATAGAACCCAATTTCTTGGCCAAAAAGTGTCTTTTTTTATTTCTTTCTTTTGTATTATTGTTTTTAAGTAATTTCTAGTTCATTTTCAAGAAAACCCAAAAAGTCAAACGATTGACTTTTGGGTTGATTTTTTGGTCAACTCTTTGACTAAAAGTCAATCCCGGGTCAAAAATTAACCTTTCCCTCAAAAAGATGTCATTTTGCCTTAATTTCACTCTTGTCAAATCAATTTTTTAAAAATTCAAAGATTTGATCAAAAAATTAACATTTTAGGAAAAATCAACTAAATGATTGACTTTTGATCAATGTAAAAATAAAATAAAATAAATGCACAAATACATTTCTTTTAGTATTAATTTGACTTTTGTATAAAAAATTTCACAAAATTCGATCAAGGACCATGGTTTCTAATTTTTTCAGTTTTAGGTTATAAATCGACCAAAAAAAAAATTACTTTTATTTTAGTCAAAATTAGGTGTAGTTCTTGTTTCGACATTTGGTTCGGGGATTATTTTAAATTCGTTTGTGCATTTAATTTTGAGATTTATCGAGTCAAAATGTGAATTGCCGTTGAGCCCTAATTAGGGGACCAAAATCGAATCTTCATAACTTGCGAACGGAGCATTGTTTTTACTCATTTTAAAGATAAGTCCAAATTCATTATCAATTTTAGAAAATTCTCATCAAAACTCATCAATTTGAAAAAATTTATCCTCCCAAGAATTAGAAAATCAAGCAATTAAGCTTCAATCGACAAAATTTGAATTGACAAATTCATGGTTATGGTTTAATTTCATAAATCTAGATCCAATTTTAATATTAGGCCTAGATTCATTTTTGACATAAGCTCAAACGCTTCAATTCAAGGTCAATTTGAATGCGACAAGTGATCTTACACATGGATAGTTCATTAGATAGGGCAATTGTGACATCAATTGAGTTCAATTTTAGTTAATTTGTAATTTTGCCCATTGAATTGCAAATTTTACCATTTTAGCCCTTTAGGCTCAATTCAAAGTGCCCATGGTTTTGATTTGTTGCTTTTTGCGATAATCATTCAATTTGGTCAATAAAAGACCCTAGATTACATTCATAAGGTTTAATTAGTTTAATTGTATCTTAATTGGCCAATTTCTTTTTAAAAAAGATAAAATTCCTTTTCGATTTGGTCATTTAGGGACCAAATTGCATAAATTTTGGATCCATAGGGGTCCCAAGTGCGCGAAATGTTAAGAACTGGACCAAATTGATCAAGAACCTATCAAAAATCAGTCGAATCGGACCGAACCGATCTAACTGATTTGACCGGCTATCGGCAGGAATGGTTGATTCAGCCCCTTGTTGGCCGATTCCTAACCTTCATCTTGGTTTTGGAATGGTTTTGGAATCCTCACAGTGCCAATTTCATTTATGCACCCTCATTTACCCAAAATTTTACATATTGATTGTCGGATTTCATAATATTTCATTTTAACCCATAATCGGACATTTTGACGCAATTCTCAATTTTGGCTCGGGTTTTTGTAAATCAAACTCATTGGATAGATTACCCGACACTGTAAGATCATAATGAAACCCTCGAAATCAACTTTTGATTGTTGGATTTGAATTTTGAATATCGGATTGAACTGACGGCTAAATTGCTTGATTTAGAGGTGTCTATATATACTCATTTTCCCTCCATTTTTTGGGGGATCATTCTGCACAAATTTTCCCCTCTCCTCAGTCTCTCTCTGTTTTCGTGCTAAAACCAGATCCTTTTTCCTCTCTCTAGCTCGGTCTGACCAGCCCTTTTTTCGGCGATCAGATCATCGCCAATTCAGCCCTCACCGGTGATGATTCATCCTCACTAGCAATCTACTCATCCTACTCAAGCTACTAGGAGTTGATTTCACCTCCAGCAATTCCTCGATCTGCCTTTTCAAGCTTGATCTTCTTTGCCGATGTGAAGATCGGTCCATCTCTTGGATCGGTTCCAATTATTTGCACAAATCAATAGCGGCCAAAGCTTCCACAAGCTATTGTAGGTGTGTTCGTGACTAGAATCAGGTGGATTGATCATCGGATCTTCTCTGATGACTTGATCTCTTCCAGCAGCATCCAAGCCGGTCTAGTTTTGGACCAGTTCTATTTTCCTTTGCTGCAGGCGGTTCAATGGTTCAGCCACCTTTTGAAGTTGTTCCTTGCTATCTAGATCTAGTCCTTGGCGGTTTAATTGAAGTTTTGGTGGAAACTTCAATCGATTTTGATCAAAATCGACAAAAACGTAACGAAGGTAACGATATTGGTCTCGAATCCTGTTAAGTGAGGTCGGATTAGCCGATTGGGAATAGAGTTCAATTTTAAGTAAATACATGATGATTAGATGCTAGATGATGGATTTGGAGGATGATTTGCTGCAATTGAGTGTTCTTGAATGATGAACTTGAATGATTGTGATTGATTTAGGTTGTATCTACAATTTCGTAGCCATATGACTAATCTATTATTTTGGCCAAAACGAGGTCCGAAATGACCTCATTTCAACTCAAGTTCTCTTAGCCATAGGTTGTACGCCTCAATCGAGTGTCATTTAATCCTCGAAAAAACATTTTTAAAGATGAGCGATTCTGCTGTAGATTGTTCGGGTAGATTTTTAGTTTTGTTCTTATTTCGAAATGATATTTTGTTATTTTTGTGTAGGCTTTTATGATGATTTCTGGATAATCTTGCCTGCATGAATTTTGTTCCAAATCGTCTTGTGCATGTCCTATAATTTTTTTTGTGATTTTTGGATGTATTTAACTAAGTCAGATCTACTCAGATCCAAGCACAGGTCAGTCTATTCCGTGCTTATCTCTGATTTTGTCTTTTTTTACTGATCTATGTGTTGATTTCTGGAAGAACTTTCATTCATGAAAGTTGTGTGTATTAGTGTGAAGCATTTTTTATATTTTTTTTTCAGAATTTATAAACATGTTTAACTATTTCAAAATTGTTTAAATCTGAACATAGGACAGTCTACCCTGCATTGATCCGAATTCTGTTTTAGTAAAATTGAGTCCACAAATGAGTTTGCTTGTTCTTAAATCTTTAATGAAAGTTGAAATACATGATGTATATGTTCAATTGATGAATGCTTTGCAAAGTCTTAACATTGGCAAGTGAGTCAATTGCATTAATTAATGTGAAAATGTACTGTAGAAATACATAGCTTAGTTATGCATATCTGTTTTGTCATTTTTGTTGTAATTCTTATGATCATATTTAGGTTTCAAACTCTTAACAAGAAATTTTCATCATTACATGTTTTATATGTAGGATTTTTCGTAGGATTTTTGCACATCTTGTGATGGCTGAAATCATGTTTGTTCTGTGAAGTTAATGCTGAAATGAAATCTTGCCATATATGCATCTTGCCATGCTTGTTTGGGTCTTTTAGAGACCAAATCTTGTGATAATGCATTCTTGATACTTAAAGTACATATTACAAGGTTTGAATAAATATTCATGTCATTGCATTTGAGTATCATTTTACATGTTAAATTTATGCCGCAAAAGCACATGTTCACCTAGAAACCCTCAAGCATTTCATCATGAATCTTGAGTCATCTCGTATTGTCATCGAATTGTATGACAATTTCTCATGCCGACCTAGGATTAGATGATTATCCAAACTTTCCGTCGCATTTGATCTTAAGTCTCATGTGAATCTTCATGCCATTTGTGCATTATTTGAATGACTTTAAATTTTTCTTAAGGGATGCATGTGTTATGTTTTCTTAATTACCGACACGCACACTCTTAAAGATCTCAATCTTAAAGTATCTAAATGACCTAACTTGGACTCGAGCCCTTCTAGGAAATCAAAAAACACACTTCAGGTTTCCAATGCCGCTAATTTCATGTAGATCACTCATCTTTTGGACCACTTCCATTTAAAAAAAAAAAAAAAAAACTAGATCAGAATATGGACATGAGATCAAATTCGAACCCCTATTTGTATATTTTTCCATTTTTTTTATCGGGATTCTATACTTGGGTTCTTAATGAAACTTGTTTTTCATCATGTTGGCTATGTTGTGTGTAAGTTTGATGATTTTTGGAACTGTTTTGATAGGAGACATCCATGTGATAATGACTGAATTTTCTGCTGTCATGACAAATTTCTAACATGCTATTACTTGTTGTCTGATTTTTGTAAAATCATATGTAGCTCCCTTAGGAAAAATTTCT
Organism: Eucalyptus sp. ANBG9806169; assembly: GCA_014182395.1. Lineage (NCBI taxonomy): Eukaryota > Viridiplantae > Streptophyta > Magnoliopsida > Myrtales > Myrtaceae > Eucalyptus > Eucalyptus sp. ANBG9806169. The sequence goes on along the minus strand of JABKBG010000014.1, from coordinate 121,157 downwards.
TCATAAAAGTTGTTTGTTATCTTGTCGTGCATGTTAGGGAATTTTTCATCACCAAATTGTCATTAAACATTGCCCAATTTTGCTATTTTTACATGCTTGTTCTGAAATTTCCAAATATGAACTTGATTGTGATTGTTTAAATAAACACTTAGGTTAGTTTGTAAATGAACCTAGGCCATTTCATCATCATAGAAGTTGCTTTAAATACCTCGATATTCATTGTTAAATGATTTTCAATGAGTCTTTTTTTTTTTCAAATCTAATTTAAAAATGCTTTGTTATATGTGATGTTTCCCAAAAATAATTTTTAAGAAATTCTTTTCCAAAACTTGATTTGGCTTAAGGAAAATCGTGGTTTTGACCATATTCAAAATGCCTGCGACGCTAGTGCATTTATGCTAGCCGTGAGCTAGCCTTGACAATTGAATGTGTTCCATAGCTTAGATATTCCTTAATACTAAATATTTTCAAACCTCTTTAAAATTCTATTTGACATTGTGAAAAGTCACAGTTTGACTTATATTCAAAATGCCTACGACGCTTGTGAGTGCATTTATGCGAGCCTTGGGCTAGCCTTAGCAATTGAATACCTTTCATAGCCGAAACATCACTTTGCCTTAAAACTTTTCATGGATGATTTCAAAAGATATCTTTAAAATATCAAATGCACCCCTCATGGATATAATCACGCCATTCATTAGAAACGTCTGTCTTTATGATTGGCGCATGTTCTTGGTAATGAGTGACCTACCGACGGTTCACTTTGTTGTTTGATTGATTGAAAAATAAGGTCCAAAAGACCTGCATGCATGTTTAATTCCCACAAATGCATGTAATTTCTAGATGAATGATAAGGTCGATGCATGATATTGAGGAAAACCCTGGGATCACATAAATCGCTTGATTAAGAGACTTATACATGTTATTGGTTATGCGAGAACACAATTGGTCGATAATGGTTATAAGTCACAAAAATGAATTGGTAGGTGTCTTAGTGGGACCCACGCATGAAAGACAAAGGCCGACCCTAAGGTCTCAAAATTTTATTTTTGCATTGAACTTTCTTTAAGTGATTGATCTTGACATGAAGTTGTGTTTTTGATTTTTTTTTATGTGTAAGTTTGTCTCTTTCTATTATATGCCCCTAGTTATAGATTTCTTAGATTAATTTTAGAATAGGACCACAAAGATGGACAAGGCGCGAAGACGGTGGAGGTTGATATCCATTTCAACCATTATCTTGTACTATTCATTTCCTCGACATATATCTCGGGTTCTCATCGTCTGTATAAAAACTTGACAAGTTGCAGGTTCTCTTTTCCTCTTATCTTTTTCCATTGTGTTTCTGTTTTATATTTTCTAGGATTGCAAGGTAGATTTACCATTTTCCTTGATTATTTACTTTATGTCTCGCAATTTTCAATTCAATTGGGTGTTTCCTTTTCATTTCCTTTAGAAAGAGACTAGTATGAAAATGACCAACCATGCATGATCTCCTATTTTAGGACTAACGATCCCAAAAATGTAAAAGCAAATGCATGGACACATTAGGTAAACACAACATACTATTTAGGTACCGAAAGAACGCTAATAGAAATATTGGCATAAGCCAAGTTCCAAAACCTAGATATTTGGTTACATAGGAATCGAGGGAATACTCTTGACCCTCGATTGGGTTTCTAGCCGACCCCCAAAAGTGAGGCTAGTGGCGACTCCTGTCTTATGTTTAGGTTGTCCTAAATAAGTAGACCGTATAAATAAACTCGTCGCGTGAGATACAGGTTTCGATAGGACTCAGCATGATTTAGCATACCTGCCTATGGAAAATTCTTAATGGATGAAGTGACGCCATCCTTAGGAAAGAGTACTAGGGGGAGGGCTTCCATGGTAAAAGTACCATTTAATTCAATATTCACATCCGACCTCCTCTCTCGAGGTGTATTGCTCGTGTGGGTATGGGTCGTGACACTTCACTATCACACAGGGTACGAGTTTAGAGAACTCGCCACCTCGTAAAGGGAACTCACAAGAGGTTCGCCCGGGGGATGAGGTGATGACATCCATGTGGTTGAGAACCTTGAGGGAACTTTCTTGGTCAAGTACCCTTAAATCTGACCTTTCCCCTTTTCTTTTCTTGCAAGAGGGATCGATGGGCGGTGAGATCGGGTTGCGACAATATGGCATCTTTTCTTAACAATTTCTTCAATGTTCCGCTTGAATGCTAATGGTATCCACCAATGAGGTAATCTTCATGAAATTTATTTTAGCTACATCACATACCAGTGTTGACAACTGATTATTCATATCAACATCAGCCCTAAATAGAAGGCATGGTTGTTGTACAAAATACAAGTGAAGATTTAAGCTTATGAAGCATGAGGTCAAGTCAATAGAAAGTTTAGGCTCTATTGGTTTTGCAGAAAATGTGGCATTTGAGAAATTTTTTTTTTTTTTTCTAGGAAGCCATTTTCTAAGAAAAATGATAATATTTTCCGATATTTAGCTTAAACATAAAAATAAATTAAAAGATATTTTCCACCTTTTGATGGGGAAAATTCGATTCGATTTTCCTCTGCACACTCCTTTTATTAATTTATCTTATCTTATTTGATTTGATTTTTTATTTAAAAAAAATTCAAAATTCAAAATTTTAACTATTTTTTAATTTTTTTTATGTTCCTCCTTCTTCTTTGATCGATCGCTAGTTTGTCTCTCTCCCCCACCCCCCCACAACCACAAGGTGATGGCCACCTAAATGACCATAATATCTAAAAGTAGAGAAACATAGCAAGAAATGTGAACACAAAACTAGATAGACCTAATGTTTGATTTAAGGGTCAAATTCTATTGATATCGAGGAATTCAATCCTTAGTTTTCTTATAAATGAAAGCCTTCAAGCGAAAATTTTGATGTTGACAATTGGGATAGTAAATTAAGCATTTGAAACATTTCTTATTTGAAACATTTCTTATATATATATATCAAATTAATTTTAATTTTTCAAAAACTATTATAAGAATGATTTAATATGCATTAGTATTTTTTGAGATATCATTACCATAGCTTTGGATATGTTGTCATGTAAAGATATACAAACATAAAACGTCACCACCGTTGTCCAAGAAATTGATAGTTGGCAAATCATGAATATTCCGTTAAATAGGACTGTTTATAGAATATAAAATTATTATGCCAACTGACCCCACTTTCTTCTTAGCCGTGTTTTCGGTATGAATTGCAAAAGAACAAAAAGTCATTGCCCCAATGAGAGGGATATTATTTAATAGAAGTATAGTACAAGTGCCAAAACTTGGCACGGTAGGACACTTAAATGCCAAAAGTTCTCAAAGGTACACTTAAGGTGCAACTTTCTTGGGAAAACAGGACATTTTAGTGCCAACTCCGTCAAAGGGTGTTGGAAACCAAATGTGACTTATTTTTAATAATATGTGTTGTCTACATGGCTTGCCGGAAAGCTCAGTCAATAAAGAAAGCCAAAACAATGTCATTTTGCCTTTCATATGAATTTTAATATAAATATGAACTAAATTAAACTTAAAACTAAATTTGAATAAAAAAAGTTTGCAGAATGCGCTCAGGAAGGGCTATGCAACCCCTCGCCACCACTGCGCATTGTCACTAGGGTCCGGCGACCTTGGCTGATTGGCGGCGAGGGCTTGCAAGCCCATGCCCAAGCCGGATCCGGTAGGGGTTGCTAGCCCTCGCTTAGTCGGGCCAAGAATCGCCACTAGTTGAGGGGTTGCCTTTGCCATCGATCAACCAAGGTCGCTGGACCATCGGCCCCTGGCTAGGGCCCGACGACCTAAACCAACCCTCCCCCACCGCCCTTCATGGTGTCGATGGGGAGGTAGCAATGTGAGCTTGCACAACCCTCACAAATGCATTTTGCAATCCTTTTTTTTTTTTATTTAGTTTTAAATTTAATTTAATCTATATTTAAATTCAAATTCAAATCCAAGGTAAAATGACGTCATTTTCAGCTTATCTAACCACTTCAACATGCAAAACGAAATCATTTTGCACTTGTCTCATCAACATCAGCCCTAAATAAATGATTTATTTTTCTCCGATTTTGACACTTAAGTATGCATTTATGAACTTTTGGCACTTATGTGTATCCCGTGCCAAGTCTTAACACTTGGGGGCATTCGGCACTCAATGTCATTTTATATCTGGTCATATTTTTTCCACAAGGACTTTGACTACAAATTTTTATGGCATCTTTTCTTAACAATTTCTTCAATGTACTGCTTGAATGCTAATGGAATCCACCAATGCGGTAATCTTTAGGAAATTTATTTCACCTACACCACATATCTGGGTTGACAACTGATCATTCATATCAACATCATCCCTAAATGGAAGGCATGTTTGTTGTACAAAATACAAATGAAGATTCATGCTTATAAAGCACGAGGTCAAGTCAATAGGAAGTTTAGGCTCCCTTCGTTTTGCAAAAATGTGGCATTTCTAAAAAAGTAAATAAATTTATAAGAAGTTATTTTCCAAGAAAATGATTATATTTTCCGATGTTCAACTGAAAAATAAAAAAATAAACTAGAAAATATTTTCTACCTTTTGGTGTGGAAAATTCGATTTGATTTTCCTCTACACACTCCTTTTAATAAATTATCTTATTTTATTTTATTTTATTTTTTATAAAAAATCAAAATTTTCAACCTTGACCACAAAGGTCACTCTCTCTCAACCTTGACCACAAAGGTCATGGCCACCTAAATGTCCACAATATCTAAAAGTATCTCTCTCTCGATCGACCTTGACCACAAAGGTCATGGCCACCTAAATGTCCATAATATCTAAAAGTATGAGAAACACAACAAGAAATGTGAGCGCAAAACTAGATTGATTTAGGGGTCAAATTCTATTGATATCGACATATTCAATCCTTAGTTTTCTTATAAATGAAAGCCTTCAAGCGAAAATTTTGGTGTTGACAATTGGGATAGTAAATTAAGCATTTGAAACATTTCTTATATATATCAAATTAATTTTAATTTTTCAAAAACTATTATAAGAATGATTTAATATGCATTGGTATTTTTTGAGAATAGCTTTGGATATGTTGTCACGTAAAGATATACAAACATAAAACGGCACAATAGTTGTCCAAGAAATTGATAGTTGGGAATTATGAATATTCCGTTAAATAGAACTCTTTATAGAATTATAAATTATTAGGCGAACTTACTGCACTTTCTTCTTGGCCGGTTATTCACCTGTATGAATTGCAAAAGAACAAAAGTCACTGCCTAGCTAGAGGGATATTATTTGGCAAAAGTACAGCGTAAGTGCCCAAACTTAGCATGACGGGACGCTTAAGTATCAAAAATTCCGAAATGTACAGTTAGGTGCCACTTTCTTTGAAAAATTGGACATTTAAGTGCCAACTCTGTAAAAGTATGCCAAAAATCTGATGTGGCTTATTTTTAATAATATAAGTCACCTATGTGACTCACCGCTGAAAGCTAAGTCAACAAGGAAGAGCCAAAACAACATCATTTTAACTTTTATTAAATTTTAATAAAAATATTAATTAAATTAATTTAAAATTAAATTCAAAAGAAAAAAAAGATGACAAAACGCGCTTAGGGAGGGCTATGCAAGTTGTCGCCACCGCCTCCCCATCGTCATTGGGGTCTAGCGATCTTAGCTGACTGGTGGTGAAGGCCTACAAGCCCTCGCCAAGATCTAAGGCGAGGGCCTTCCCTAGATCCAATGAGGGTTGCCGACCTTGGCTCAGCTTGGCCAGGGTCACCGCTAGCTAAGGATTGCCCTTGTCATCATTTTGCTGGGGTCGCGAAGTTACCGAATGCTAGCTAAGGCCCTATGATCCCAGCTGACCCTACCCCCACCACCTTTCTCGGTGATAGTAGGGAGGTAGCAAGGACAGGGTTTGCATAGCTCTCATCGAACGAATCATGAAATATTTTTTTTTTTTGTTAAAAAAATTTAGTGTTAAATTTAATTTAATTTAATTATTATTTATATTAAAATTCAAATCCTAGAAAAATAACATCATTTTCGACTTATCTAGTCATGTCAATGTGCAAAACGATATCGTTTTGCATTTATCTCATCGAAAAAATGCCATGTTGGTATTTTGATCAGAATTTCTCGCAATTGGTACTTAAGTAATCCATTTTTCTCCAATTTTCACACTTAAGTGTGCTTTTCCAAACTTTTAGCACTTAAATGTCCCTTCATGTCAAGTTTTGGCACTTGGGGCATTCAGCACTCGATATCATTTAATACCTAGTCATGTTTTTTCCACAAGGACTTTGACTACAAATTTATATGGCATCTTTTCTGAGCAATTTCTTCAATGTACTACTTGAATGCTAATGGAATCCACCAGCGAGGTAATCTTTAGGAAATTTATTTTAGCTACATCACATGTCCGTGTTGACAACCGGTCATTTACATCAACATCAACCCTAAATAGAAGGCATGGTTGTTGTAATACAAGTGAAGATTCATTTTTATGAAGCGCGAGGTTAAGTCAACAGGAAGTTTAGATTCTAATCGTTTTGCAAAAAATAGGACATTTGTGGAAATTTTTTTCGATGAAGCCATTTTTCAATAAAATGATAATATTTTTCAGTTTTCGACTGAAACCTAAAAATGAACTAGAAAATGTTTTCTACCTTTTAGTATGGAAAATTCGATTTGATTTTCCTCTGCACACTACTTTTAATAATTTAATTTAAATTATTTTAAAAAAAAATCAAATTTTAACTATTTCAATTTTTATTTTTTATTTTTTTTTTTTTTTCATCCTCCTTCTTCTTCGGCATGTTGCCGACGACGGGAACAGCGACAACTGGTAATTGGCCAAAGGCGAGGCAAGCTCGACCTTGCTCGAGGCTGGTGGATTCCAAGGAACCTCAAGCTCACTGGCCTTGAAAAGGCTCGCTAATCTGGCAAGGCCTAAGGTTGGCAAGCTCGAGCTTGTGATGAGGCTTGTGCTTGCCGATTAGGGCAAACCTCAAGCTTGCCAATCTGGAGATATGTACCACTACCGCTAATATGAAAATATGGTTCATCCTTTCTTCATGATGACAGAAAATTGCTATTGAAGTTTCAAGTGATAACGAACTTGTGCTCATTATTCTCCAATATTTCTTTCTTTCCAGTTGGTTGCAAAAGAAAATTTTGACCTAATGTAAAATGATGAATGGCCAAAATTTTTTAGTCTAGATTTTATTTATTTTTGGTCATGTCACCTGCTACACTATAGTCAAGTGTGAACCCATAAGTCACATCTTTTACCATTCAGAGAAATTTCCATGTGAGATATAGATTATATAGACCAAGTCCATCTGGACCATTTAACATCATTGTGAGACACACATAATTAATGATTCAAGTCAGTGGTATAAATGATCTTTATAACAGGCAGTATTCTTGCACATTACCATATATCATCGTCTTTAATTATAATTTATCATCTTACGTATCTACTCAATTTCTATTCTTCTCCCTTGGAAAAAGCACTATGTTGACATTTTGACTAGAATTTCTAGCCATTGGCACTTAAATGATTTATTTTTCTCCGATTTTGACACTTAAGTGTGCATTTCTGAACTTTTGGCACTTACATGTATCCCGTGCCAAGTTTTAACACTTGGGGCATTCGGCACTCAATGTCATATTATATCTGGTCGTATTTTTTCCACAAGGACTTTGACTACAAATTTATATGGCATCTTTTCTGAGCAATTTCTTCAATGTACTACTTGAATGCTAATGGAATCCACCAGCGAGGTAATCTTTAGGAAATTTATTTTAGCTACATCACATGTCCGTGTTGACAACCGGTCATTTACATCAACATCAACCCTAAATAGAAGGCATGGTTGTTGTAATACAAGGGAAGATTCATTTTTATGAAGCGCGAGGTTAAGTCAACAGGAAGTTTAGATTCTATTTGTTTTGCAAAAAATAGGACATTTGTGGAAAAAATTTTCGATGAAGCCATTTTTCAATAAAATGATAATATTTTTCAGTTTTCGACTAAAACCTAAAAATGAACTAGAAAATGTTTTCTATCTTTTAGTCTGGAAAATTCGATTTCATTTTCCTCCGCACACTACTTTTTATAATTTAATTTAAATTATTTTTTATTTTTAAAAATAAATCAGAATTTTAACTATCAATTTTTATTGTTTATTTTTTTTCTTTTCCTCCTTCTTCTTCTTCGGCTGGTTGTTGCCGTCGTCGGCAACAACGACAACTGGTAATTGGCCAAAGGCGAGGCAAGCTTGACCTTGCTCGAGGCTGGTTGGATTTCAAGGAGCCTCAAGCTCACTGGCCTTGAAAAGGCTCGCTAATCTGGCAAGGCCTAAGGTTGGCAAGCTTGAGCTTGTGGTGAGGCTTGCACTTGCCGGTCAGGGCGAACCTCAAGCTTGCCAATCTGGAGATATGTACCACTACCGCTAATATGAAAATATGGTTCGTCCTTTCTTCATGATGATAGAAAATTGCTATTGAAGTTTCAAGTGATAACGAACTTGTGCTCATTATTCTCCAATATTTCTTTCTTTCCAGTTGGTTGCAAAAGACAATTTTGACCTAATGTAAAATGATGAATGGCCAAAATTTTTTGGTCTAGATTTTTTTTTTGGTCATGTCACCTGCTACACTATAGTCAAGTGTGAACCCATAAGTCACATCTTTTACCATTCAGAGAAATTTCCATGTGAGATATAGAATATATAGACCAAGTCTGTCTGGACCATTTAACGTCATTGTGAGACACACATAATTAATGATTCAAGTCAGTGGTATAAATGATCTTTATAACAAGCAGTATTCTTGCACATTACCATATATCGTCGTCTTTAATTATAATTTATCATCTTACGTATCTACTCAATTTGCTTCAGTGGCAAGTCATCAGATTCACCCCTACATGCACGTTAGAGAACAGCAAGAAATTTCTATTCTTCTCCCTTGGAAAAGAGAAGTTTAATATTTGAAACATGTGTGTTATTATGTTGGATTTTGAGTGATGGTGATAATAACGAGCAATATGGCAAATGCAACTCTTACAAAGGAAGAAAGAAGAACCTTGTTGATCTGAAAACTGGAAACTTCGAGAAAAAAATACAACGAACCATAGGCCTCGATCAACTCCGACAACTTTAATCCTTGGACTTTAGAAGTTTTTGCTAAAAAGGATACTAAGACGGCTTTGGCGTCGTCCAATGTTTATCTTCACGGCTCATTGCCAACATAAGATATTTTCTAGTCCCCCAAGTTCCATATTAAAGAGAAACAGCTCATAGATCATTCATACTCATCTCAAATGGTCCCTACTTGAGGATCCTTTTACCTAAAGACAAATTACCCTCTTTCACTTACACAGCATTATTGAGAGCAAAAAGGAAAAGAAAACTGAGGGAATACATCGAATCTGAAACCGCTGCCTCCGTATCATGACTCCAGCATTTTTTTTTCTTGGGGTCTCGAAAGTGACTTACGCATTTCAGGGTCCCATCTCTTCATGCCAAAAAGTACGTTTTTGAAAATATAATATCTTGATTGTTTGACGGGCCTTGCAAGGCATGACTTGGAAAGAGTCTCTTTCAGGTGGCCAGCAATCAGAGAAAAAGGACATTAAAAATATGTTAAAAACTCCTTTCTTTTTTGTGAATAAAGAAAAAATATATTCCTCAAGGGAAATGTTTTTTTGGCCATTATAAATGGAAGTTCTCAAGTACATGTTTAAACAACAATGGCATCCTACTTCTACACTAGCTTCGTGCCTACACTCTTGTGTGCACTCCTTGTCATTCAACCCTTGGATTTTGGTCATACCAAGGCCTTAACAAATGTAAGTTGCATTGGCGCTGAGAGGGAAGCTCTTTTGAAGTTCAAGCAGGATCTCACTGACCCTTCAAGACGTCTGGGGTCGTGGACCGGTGAGGGTTGTTGTGAGTGGGAAGGAGTCGAATGTAGCAAGAAGACCGGTCATGTTTTAAAGCTCAATCTTCGTAATTCCTGCTATGATCAAAAGAGTTGCAGCCTAGAAGGTAAGATACATCCTGCTCTAAATGAGCTGAAGTTTTTGACGTATCTAGACCTCAGCCACAATGATTTTGTAACCCATAAAACCCAAAAGTTCTTAACTTCTCTTCATAAGTTGGAGTATATCAACCTCTCATTTGCAGGCTATGGACACATTTCCAATCAACTTAGTAACCTTTCCAGCTTAAGATACTTGGATCTTAGTGGGTGGAGTTGGTGGGAGCCCTCTTTAAGAATAGAGAACCTTCGATCACTATCGACATTTTCTAACTTGAAGTACTTGGACCTCTCTTACACATCCCTTATCAACCCCAAGGAATGGTTGAGTACTATAAATATGCTTTCCTCCTTGGAGATTTTACGACTGACAGAATGTCATTTGGAAGATGCTTCCGCCTCTCTACCTATCAATTTCACTTCTCTTAGATTCCTTGATTTGAGTCAAAACTCCATGAATTCATCTATTCCTCCTTGGTTTCAAAACCTTAGCAAACTCGAACATCTTGATTTAAGTGATAATGATCTCCAAGGCATGTTCCCCATTGTCATCCTTGAAAATAGTCGTTGGCTTAAATTCCTTGATGTCTCTTTAAATAAGATGGAAGGTGAACTTGTGAAAAACTCGAGCATTTTTTGCAATCTGCATGCACTCAAGTTGAATTCTAACAAATTTAGTGGGGGAATTTTCAACACCACAGACGGTGCTTTCGTTTGTGAACGAAGTAACCTGAAGACTATTGATGTTTCCAATAACAATTTTAGTGGTCACCTACCCAATCAATTTGGGAATTTCAAAGATCTTGAATTCCTTGATCTTTCACAAAACTCGATTTTTGGTCCTATTCCCGCTACTATAGGCCACCTATCATCTTTGAGAATGTTGTACCTCTCTTTTAACAAATTGAGTGGGAACATTCCAGAAAGTATTGGGCAAATATTCAATCTAGAGGTGATGGACTTTGGCAATAATCAGTTGGATGGAATTGTCAGTGAACTTCACTTTGCAAATCTCTCCAAATTGACCAAGTTGAAATTTTATTCAAATGAGCTTGTTATAAATGTTAGCGCATCTTGGGTTCCTCCTTTCCAAATTCAAGAGATTCTCCTGTCAAGTTGCAAGTTGGGACCAAAATTCCCAAATTGGCTTCGAATGCAAAGAAACATCTCGACATTAGACATGTCAAATGCTAGCATCTCAAATGAAGTTCCCCATTGGTTACCTGACATTCTATCTAACATTGAATGGTTGGATCTCTCAAACAATATGCTCAAAGGAAATGTCTCTCGAATTATTGGAAAAAAGATGTCCCTATTAATGCAAGTGTCACTTTCTGGAAATAACCTCAGTGGTGAAATTCCAAATTCAATGTGCATGTCTAATGAATTGTATTTTCTTGATCTCTCTAAGAACCAACTGTCAGGGAGACTTCCGCAATGTTGGAGGAAGTCGCAGGCTCTTTTGGAATGGATTACATTGGCAAACAACAAGTTAAATGGTCACATTCCAAACTCTTTGTGTCATTTGGAGCAATTAGAAGTTCTAGACCTACATGAAAATGGCTTGAATGGAGTGCTTCCAAAATGCTTACTAAAGCTTGATTTGCTAATCCTCGATCTCAGTGACAATCAATTCACTGGTAGAATTCCTCTATTTGGTAATCCTAGATCATTCGAGATAATCGATCTTGGGAGGAATTACTTCACTGGTGATATTCCTTTGCAGCTATGCCATCTTGTTGATCTCCAATATTTAAGCCTAAAGCATAACAACCTTTCCGGAGGCATTCCTCATTGTTTCAACAACTTTTCACGAATGTGGGCCAATTCTTCTTTGTATTTCAGATCCATCAAGGGGTTTTCCATGATGGTTGATATAAAAGGAACAAGCAGAGAATTCACCAGCACAATCCCTTATTTATTTTCCATTGACCTTTCAAGCAATGCATTGGACGGACAAATACCGGAAGGGCTAACGATGCTTGCTCGAATTCAGAATTTGAATCTCTCTCAAAATAAGCTAATTGGAAAAATCCCTTTAGATATTGGCAACTTGAGGGGTTTAGAGTCATTGGATTTATCCAATAACATGCTATCAGGGGAAATCCCTCCTAGCATATCCAATCTAGACTTTCTAAGTCATTTGGATCTTTCCTTCAACAATTTGTCCGGTCGGGTTCCATCAGGTAATCATCTAAGCACTCTGGACAATCAATCTAGTTATTGTGGCAATGATGGACTTTGTGGAGCTCCTCTTTTGAAAGATTGTCCTGGAGACGGCCATAATGATATGAGCAGACAAGACCATCACAGTTCGAGTGAAGATGAGTCTAATCAAGGAGACTATGTTATTATTTCGTTTTACTTAGGATTGGGATCAGGTTTCACGGTGGCATTGATGGGATTCTGCATCATATTACATTTCAAACAATCTTGGAGGATCTCCTATATTTGGGTACTCGACAGGATAATCAGGAAATTGTTGATTGCGAGGATGATTACCATGCTTTGGTTCAAGAGAGCTTTTCAATTTTGATTACTCAAATATGCAGCTGTCTAGTAAGTAAAATCACGTATGTTCGTTTCATCATACTTATTTATTTTGTTGGTAGACATTGCTAATTAATTCTTGCATTGGTTCTCACATTCGTGAGTCACAGGTGACACGTTGCATGAAATTACAAATTGGCACTCTTTTTCTTCATGATGGAAGATTGCTATTGAAGTTTCAAGTGATAATTGAGTTGTGCTCACTGTTCTCCAACATTTCCCACTGTCTTTCTTCTTCTTCTTCTTCTTCTTCTTCTTCTTCTTCTTCTTACAGTTCTCTTGCTTTTTCTCCTATTTACTAAGACGTATATCTTGTAATGTAAAGTATGTGAGTCGAACCCCGTTGTACGAGTCTACGGTTCCCTAGGGTAAAAATTACACTGTTTCGTGCTAAAAAGATGCGAAATGTGTCGATAGCTATCAAAACATGTTAGCAACAAAATTTGTCCGGCAATACGCTTCCACGAAGGAATAAAAAGTTACTAGATTCTCTCAAATTACCACGAAAGAATGTCAAAACTTGGATGTCATCCAAGACACAAAATAAATATCCTAAATTTTTTCAACCCCTCTCTATCTCCCACCTCTGGTATGTTTATACCACTGCTGCGAACCTCAAGTCGTGCCTCCATCACATACCCATACTCATGTCCTCATCGTCATCTACGTCCCAATCATTGTTTCTCGTCACAAGTTCCTCTATCTTCTCTCCCTCTCTCTCTACCTTGACTACAAAGGTCATGGTCGCCTAAATGTCCATATCTAAAAGTAGAGAAATATAGCAAGAAATGTGAGCGTGGAACTAGACAGAATTTATTTGATTTAGGTGTCCAATTCTATTGATATCAACTAATTCAATCCCTAGTTTTGTTATGAATAAAAGCCTTGACGTGAAAAATTTTGGTTTTGACAATTGGGATAATAAATTAAGTATTAGAAGCATCTCTTTTATATATATATCAAATTATTTTTAATTTTTCAAAAAAATTATAAGAATGATTCAACATGCATTAGTATTTTTTCAGATGTTATTACCATAGCTTTGGATATGTTGTCATGTAAAGATATACAAACATAAAACGGCACCGCAATTGTCCAAGAAATTGATAGTTGGGAATCATGAGTACTTCCACTAAAATGAACTCTTTATAGAAATATAAAATTATTAGGCGAACTTACCACACTTTCTTCTTGGCCGAGTTTACCTGTATGAATTGCAAAAGAACAAAAGTCACTATCGAAGCCAAGGCATATCATTTTATTCTGATCATATTTTTCCACAAGGGTTTTGAACATTTGTATGGCATATTAGCTGGACAATTTCTTCAATGTACGGCTAGGATGCTAATGGAACCCACCAACGAAGTAATCTTTAGGAAATTCGTTTCAGCTACTTCACATATTCTTTTTGACAACCGATCATTCATATCAACATCAGCCCTAAATAGAAGGCATGGTTGTTGTTTGAAATACAAGTGAAGATTCGTGCTTATGAAGCGCGTAGACAAGTAGACAGGAAGTTTAATGTTGTCTCCTTTCATTATCCAAGTTGATCGGAAGTTAATGTTGTTTCCTTTCATTATCCTGGAAGAAGGTCGGATCTCCCACGCGTTTTTAAGTTTTTGAAGAAGACTTGTATTTTCTTTTCCTGTTACTCATGGCACACGACACTTTCTCTCCGTCGGTGAAAATTGATAGGCCTGCTAAAATGATGTTAACGAATCTGATGAGCTCCAGAACAATAAAACATATGACGATTGGAGACTTGCACCTCTCAATACGATACGTGGTAAAAATGGGTGTGGACACTCTCATTCTAGGTTATTCAATTCTGGAGACATGCACCACTACCACTGGCTATGAAATTATGGTTTCCTCCTTTCTTCATAACGAAGGAAAATTGCTATTGAAGTTGTGCTCATTGTCCTCCAATATATCTTTCTTTCCAGTTAGTTATTACAAAACCACTGGGATTCGCCCTGGTGGCCACCCTTCCAACGTGGAAGGGGGAGGTGAGGGGTTCAAATCCCTACCTTCTCAGGGGGATGGGGGTGGGGACGCGTAAGTTTCAAGAGTGGGTTTCGACTCCCACGCCCGGCAAGAGGTTGGGCAAAAGTCTGAGAGTGAGTGTAAATTAGGAATAGAGTAGGACTGACAAAAAAAAAAAAGTTAGTTATTACAAAAAAAAAAAAAAAAAAAAAAAAAAAAAAAAAGAGCAAAGAAACAAATCTCTTGCTTCTGACCAATGTAAAATGATGAATGGCCAAATTTTTTTGTCTAGATTGACTAAGAAGTCATAGTCAAGTGTGAACCCATAAATCGCATCTCTTACCATTCAGAGAATTTTCCATATGATATATAGATTATATAGACCAAGTCCATTTAGACCATTTAACAACATCGTGAGACCCACATAATTAATGATTTAACTAAGCTGTCTAAATGATCTATATAACACGCCATATTCTTGCACATTACCATATATCATCGTCTTTAATTATAATTTATCATATTGTATACCTACTCAATTTGCTGCAATGGCAAGTCATCAGATTAACCACCACATGCACACTAGAGAACAGCAAGAAATTTCTATTCTCCTCCCTTGGAACAGAGAACTTTAATATTTGAAACATATGAGTGTTTAATAAGTTGGATTTTGAGTGATAGTGATAATAACGAGCAATATGGCAAATGCAACTCTTAAAAAGGAAGAAAGAAGAACCTTGTTGACAATGAACCATAGGCCTCGATCAACTACGACAACTTTAATCCATAGACTTCAGAAATTTTCGCTGAAAATGAGATTAAGACGGCTTTGGCGTCGTCCAATGTTTATTCTCATGGGTCATTGCCAAGTTAAGATATTTTCTATCTCCCAAGTTCCATATCAAAGAGAAACAGCTCATAAAGCATTCATACTTATCTCAAATGGTCTTTACTTGAGGATCCTTTTTGCCTAAAGACAAATACCCACTTTCACTTACACAGCATCAATCTTGAAATTTGCTTAAGATGTGAGAACAAGAAGAAGAAAAAGTAGGCAAAACACATGCGAAGCAACAAGCCCGTCTATGTCAATATTTCGAAAAGAACCCATCAGAATACAAGTGACCTGCATGTTCTTTCCGCTCATATTTTATCTTTTGATTAAACGCAAGTGGAAGCATTTTATAAACATCCAATCGAATGTAATAGCAAGGTTAGTATAACCACAACAAATATTTCCGAAAGCAGTACTTTTATTTATATGCTGTAAGCTCTAGGAAGTTTAGTATTCACAAGCCTTCACATGGCAGCTTCCTAACAACCATCAAAAACTATTAATGGGCTAGGGTTAACTTAAGCTTCTCTAATGTTGGGGCTAGCCATGGTATCCGAGGAGTCTTTAGGTCAGACTCCGCATTAGGGTCGATCTCTGGATTCTCAATGGTGCCATTAGGGGTATCGATGTCCATGAGATACCATACCTTTCTCTAGGACCCCTGCTAGGAGGTCCATCAAAACCATGGATCAGGCCAAAGCATGCTTCCTCGACCCAAATTAACCATGCTTGAATCTATGGCCACCCAGTAGGTTAACCCCTCATCTACCTAGATGGTTGTAACAAAAAGCTCATACACCTAGTCGGAGGCATAGGGTGTGAGGTCACGACCGTATCTTAGTCCATAGTGTCCCCAAACTGCACGTAATGGTCTTTCATACTATGAGTCTGAAAACAATAAACAACAACAGGTAAAACAAAAATCTCAGTAAGTGAATAACCTAAACCTCGATTAGGATACTAATTCATCTCGAAAATAGCCTAAATATGTAGCTATACATATTCTTACATCACCTTGGCACACCCATGCATATCAATAATTATCATTGGCCAATAGCAATGCATCAAGCATACATATAATCAAAACACATCTCAAATTTTTATATGCACAAAGCATTCATGCATGTTTCAATTATTATGACCCCTCGCACCACGGTCAACACAAGAGTTGGTAGTCTTTCGGCATGATCGGGTATCGCTCTCCCCATCAGGCACAATATTGTCTTGAATCCCCCACCATAGACGACATTCCATATGAAGCATCGGTTTAGCCTTAATAGCGACTCAACATCTGGACCCTCGCCAGGCATCCGATAAAAAATTGGACATCGCTCCCAAACTCCCGTTGGGTGATGAGTTCCTTTAAGTGAACGTTTGAGCACACCACTACTCATGCCAATTTCATTTCTCATCAATTAGCTCAATGCAAACATAATTCATGCTCATACAACGAATTACTGCAACTTTCACACATAAAATTTAATAAAATAATCACACATGGTCACCTACACATAATTAACCCATTGAACTTTGTACATTTTCATTTTAAAACACCCTTGCCCCAATTAACATATAAAACATGGCATTTAAACCCGATACCTCATGAATTACCATTTATATGTCCATCAAACCTCTCTTTAAAATAGCAATTAAGGTTTATAAATTGGGCAATTATTTTCATGGCATAACAAGCCTCAAACAATATGAATTATGCATAAATTCATCCAATAATTCAGGCATAAATTGAATATAAATTCTACTTATCGACTAAACCATCATTAATGAGCACTAAACCGTCATTAATTAAGATTAAACCGCAATTAGTGCTTAATCGTCATTAATTAAGACTAACTACAATTAACCTAACACTCATATAAACTACCCCACTCCCCGAAATGAAATCGTCCCCAACACAATTAACTAACAACTACAATTAACCTAATCAAAACGCATTAACACCCTAATCAAGGATTAGAAAGTTAACTCACGGTTTTACGGCGACGGTGACAACAACGTGATGCTCACGGCTTGAATGGTGGCACCACGGGCATGATATGACAAGCTTGAGGGGCGGCTTACTTGGGGGGAAAGGGCAGTGGTTTGCAGTGGTGGTAATGGCTTACAACGGTGAGGATGGTGGCAGTGGTGTGAGGGACAGTGATGGACACGGCGCAAATTGGCGGTGTAGCAACGAGCGGCAAACGATAGTGGTGAACAGCGGCAAGGGGCAGCAAAGGTGAGAACCAAAAGGAAAATGAGAGAGAAAGATGGAGGAAAAGAAGAGAAAAATCATAGAGATGGAGAGGGAGAGGAGGGGGCGGGGCGGCGAAAGGGGAGGGGGAGAGAGAGATACTTGGGATTTGTTCTTCCAAAAATCTCCTTCATCATTCAAATCTCACCTAATCCCTCCACCTAAAGCCCTCTCCTCCGAGCATCATGTCCCCTTTGTCCTCATCTTCATCAATGCCAAAAATCTTCTAGAAAGGGCATTTTGGTCTTTTCAAAACTTTTAACAAATATTTCAATTTTGCCCTTGAGCCCAATTGCTTGAAATGGGCTTGGCTTGGCTTGGTGGGCCTCATTGGGCCCTCTTGGCCACGTTCTATATGCAGAGGCCCATTGGGCCTTTGCTTGGCTCAGCTCCTTTTTTCTGACTTCTAATTCTCGACTCGCTAAGCCTCATTTGGAAATTTAAATTTACTGATAAACCAGCTGATAAATGAAACAATATTCAATAGGTTGGTCTTGAATCCTCGAAAGTTCAATACCCAAAATCGAATTAAATTTCATGGTTAAAATAAATTAAATGTGACTTTAGTATGACCTAAAATATTGGATTGCTTTTAGGGGGTTTTATGCATTTGACCTGTGGTCGATAATTTTCAATCCACATTTGAGCCTCTTCAAATAGTGGATAACCCTCAGTTGTCATGTAATCGTGAGGAATTAATACTAACCCTAAGTACAAAATCAATACGAAATCAGTTTACTATTGTTCATAGCGAGTATTGTAATCGTGCAGACTCACCCGTAAACCGACTACATACTTCTATTAAATCGATTTATATTCACTCGCTAATTCACTTGTAACAGTGTAGTACTGTCCTTTATCAATCCTTACGATCAAGCAGTTTATTCTTGATTAAATTCTCTAATCATTCTCGTTTTAATTTTTTATGACCTCTCCCAACAAATTAGGTGACTCATGAGTAATCGGTTCAAAGAATTCAACTATCAGTGCATTGATAAAATAACATTTCATATATCTCATGTGACATTTTGAAATTCTTGATTCAAGTTTCGTGTAAATTTCGGCCATAACTTCCATGATCGTTTGAATTGCAATCCACTTTGTTCAAATTACAGACAACTACCGCAATCTTGAAATCCCGTCCAATGCCCACAATCTTGGAGTTAAGACTAACTCACAATCTAGGTTGAGTGCACTCCCAAAATCTTGGAATTGTATCCAATTCCTTTATCTTGAAATTTAGGCTAACTCCCCCGATTTTGGAGTCACAACTAAAATTATATCCAAATGATTTGCAACCTTCAACCAATGTCAAGGAAATTGGGGGTACAATTATCAAACAATATCTAAACTTATTATGCGAATGCCAATTCAATCCTAAACTTTCCAATTTTGTTAATGTAATCCTCAACATTTCTATGAAATTCCAATATAGTTATTTTGATCAATTTTGGCATAAAATTGCTCATGTGGTTCTAGTTATCTCTTAGCATTGTACATGGCATTGTGGGTGATCTAATGTGGACAACTAAGTAGATCGCCACATCAGCGATTTCTGAAGCAATTGATTAGAAGGATTACATTGGGATTTTGCATAAAATTTTATGACTATAGTAGTAAAATTAGAAAATTCAGAACTAAAATTGTATCCATACAATATGTTTAGGAGCCAATTGGTTATTTTCTAAAGAAATGGAAAGAGAGAGTGGCTGAAAATTCTATAGAGGCGGGACTCTTGTGGGATTGATCCTAAAAATTAAAGAGTTTAGGCACCTTACCTCTGAATTCTAATTCATCTTGCATGCCAGGCCTTGTATTGGGCTGATAATATTCATAGCTAATCCCCGATACATTTGATGCAAAATGCTATTCCTATACCTAAATGTCCATAATATCTAAAAGTAGAGGAATATAGCAAGAAATGTGAGCGTAGAACTAGACAGAGCTGATGCTTTGGTTTAGGGGTCCAATTCTATTGATATCAACAAATTCTATCCCTAGTTTTGTTATGAATGAAAGCCTTCAAGTGAAAATTTAGGTGTTGATAATTGGGATATTAAATTAAGTATTAGAAGCATTTCTTATATATATATATATATATATAAATTATTTTTTTATTTTTCAAAAACAAGTATAAGAGTGATTTAAAATGTACTTATTTTTTTGCAGATATTGTTACCATAGCATCGGATATGTTGTCATGTAAAGAAATACAAACATTAAACGGCACCGTAATTGTCCAAGAAATTGATAGTTTTGAATCATGAGTACGTCCAATAAATCGAACTCTTTATAGAATATAAAATTATTACACGAACTTACCACACTTTCTTCTTGGCCGAGCTTTCATCTGTATGAATTGCAAAAGAACAGAAGTCACTGCCGAGTCAAAGCTATATCATTTTATATCTGATCATATTTTTCCACAAGGACTTTGACTGAAATTTGTATGGCATCTTTGCCGAACAATTTCTTCAATGTACAGCTAGAATGCTAATGGAACACACCAACGAAGTAATCAGGAAATTCCTTTCAGCCCTAAATAGCAGGCATGGTTGTTGTATGAAATACAAGTGAAGATTCATGCTTAGTAAGAGCGAGGACAAGTCGACAGGAAGTTTAATGTCGTCTCCTTTTGTTATCCCGGAAGAATTCTGAATATTCCACGCGTCTTTAAGTTTTTGAAGAAGACCAATGTTACAAAGTCGCACATCGATTCTAGAAAAATAATGCTCGCAAACAATTCACCAAATAGAATATAATAATAAAATAATAGAATTAGAAGAACACGCTAGAAAATTTGTTAACGAAGTTCACCCAAATCTGGGCTACGTCTCTGCACAGAGGCACTGTGCGAATCCACAGTGCTTCATTCTTAATAGAATATAATAATAAAGGAATAGAATCAGAAGAACACGATAGGAAATTTGTTAACGAAGTTCACCCAAATCTCGGTTATGTCTCAGAGTAGTCGATCCCTTCTTTTTTAGAAAAGCCCTCGACTACAAGTCTCACCTTGTATCTAAAACTACAATCTGCTTCATTCTTAATCATGTATACCCATTTGTTTAACAAAGCTTTTTTACCTGTAGGCAACTTGGTCAACTCCCAAGTTTTGTTTTGAAGTAATGAGCTCATCTTGTCTTTCATAGCACACTCCCACTATAAGTGAGACATGTCTACCTTTGCTTCATCGTAATTCTCCGGTTCCCCTGAATCTGTATATAAGACATGGCTCAGAATAGTATTAGCTGATAGATCAAAAATTACCTTTGGCTTTCTCACACATGTAGACCTCCTCAAGACAAGTACTTAAGGGTCGTTAGTTTGCTCCGAATCACTGCGTTCCTCTTGAACTACCTCCTCACTAATAATAGGTTCATCTTGAACCTCTCTTTCAAGTACACTCTGATCTATTGGAAACATCTTCACGGGCATTGTGTCTATTCAACATATTCTAGTTCTACTACCTTCTCATGCTCTGTCTAACAATCCTTGTACATATTTTCTTCATGGAATACCACATTCCGACTACAAATGACTTTGTTATTCTAATAATCCCAAAGCCTATAGCCATACTCATTGCCACTGTATTCGATAAAGACACACTTCTAGGACTTAGCATCAAGCTTTTTCCTATCTTCCCTATCAATCAAAGCATATACAATACAACCAAATACCTTTAGATGTGAATAATTAATATTGTTACCTGATCACCGTTCTTGTGGTATTTCTCCATCTAACGCACCATATGGACTTATATTGATAAGATAAACAGCTGCATCAACTGTGGCCCATAAGTGTAACGAGCCTCATGCATCTCGCACGTTCTAGAATAGTCTTGTCCATCATTTCAGCTACACCATTCTCTTGAGAGTTCTAGGAACAATCTTTAACCCGTGTATGCCTTCTCGACTCAAATATTCTGCAAATTCCTTACTCATGTCACCACCATTATCATACTTCAAAGATTTAATTTGATAACCCGTCTCTTTTTCTACCATGGTTTTTCTCATTTTGAACATCTTGAATACTTTTGATTTTCTCTAAGAGCATAGACCCAAGTCTTCCTTATCACATCATCAATGAATGTGACAAAATATCTCTTACCACCATAAGAGAGTTCTTGAGCAGATCCCTATACATCAGTATGAACCAACTCTAGCTTCTGGCCTTTATTTTGTCGCCCATTCAATTGAAAACTAACAACCTTCTGTTTTCCATAAATGCAACTCTCACAAAAATCTAACTCAACTTTTTGCAAACCCGGAAGTAATTTCTTCGAGTGTAACTACTTCATACATTTTTCACCAAGATGTCCCAAACAATAATGTCAAAGAGTAGACAAATTACCTGTAGCCATTGTAGTTGCAACCATATCACTGATATTGTCTCCTTGGAGAAGGTAAAGTGCACCCGTACACTTTCCCTTTGCTACTACTCTTGCCCCTGAGGTTATCTTCCACTCTCCACATCCAAAGGTTATTACCAAACCTTCTTGGTCAAATTTACTAGTTGAAATCAGATTTTTCTTTAATTCCGGAATATGCCTAGTTTCATGCAAAACTAGACGTCCTCCACCTGAGATGTTCACAGTCACAGTTCCTTTCCCAACAATGGGACACATGTGGTCATTTCCCACAACCACTTAAATCTCCACTGGCATAATCATCAAATATGTCTCTTTGCGAGGTGCAATGAAAAGAAGCACCAAAATCAATATAC
Organism: Eucalyptus sp. ANBG9806169; assembly: GCA_014182395.1. Classification (NCBI taxonomy): domain Eukaryota; kingdom Viridiplantae; phylum Streptophyta; class Magnoliopsida; order Myrtales; family Myrtaceae; genus Eucalyptus; species Eucalyptus sp. ANBG9806169. The sequence goes on along the minus strand of JABKBG010000014.1, from coordinate 98,738 downwards.
CATTTATCTATTGTCAAGTCAAACCCTGTAGACAAAAACAAATTATCTAGCAAAGATTCATCGCTAACCACATTAGCTCCTTGATTCTCATCTTGTTACTTCTTTTTATAGGCTTCACACTGGAACCTCCAGTGTCCGATTCGGTGACAAAACCAACACTCATATTTTGCAACTTGCCTCTTACCCCTTGATTGTGATTTGCCACGCCCGCTGAATTTTCCTCTACTTTTACTTCTTCCACGATTCTCAACTGCGAGTGCCGTTGAAGATGTAGATGCCGAAAAATTATCTCCACCTGAGACTTTCCTTTGCATCTCTTCATCCATGATACTACTCACAACATCATCAAGAGTTAAATCATCCTTCATGGTGCTTGAAATTCCCTGCACTCTAGTATTGTAGCTTTCTGGAAGAGAACATAAAAATAATAAAGCTTGAAGCTTCATATCTAAATTTATGCTTGCGGATTCCAATTGACCAGTGACCTATGTGAAATTATTAATATGCCCTGCCACATAACCTCTATCAGATAACTTCATATTAACCAGTTTCTTCAGCAAAAATACATTATTTGATGTGGATGGCTTCTCATAAATATTTGTTAGAATATCCGTGGCTTCTTTTGCAGTTTTTGCTTTTGTGCTGTGGTACCCTGTCTTTTTCGTCAACCCTAGACAAATCGCACCTAATGCCTTTTGATTAAGAATTTTCCATCCGGCTTTCTACAGTCGGATCCACTTCCACCATCTCAAGTTTCCAACCCTCAAGTGGTGCATAGAGATATTTTTGATAAAGATAATCCTCAATTTGTAGTTTCCACCATCCGAAATCCTGTCCATCGAACTTATCAATTCTGATTTTATCTTCTGCCATACTGTTTGCTTTCAATCGAACATCACCGAAAAACTCTCAATGTTCTCGATTAGCCAACCCATGCTCTAATACCAATTGTTGCAAAATCGCATGTCAATTCCAAAAAAAATAATGCTTGCAAACAATATAATTAATAAAAGAATAGAATAAAAAGAACATGGTAGAAAATTTGCTAACGAAGTTCACCCAAACCTAGGCTATGTCTCCACGCAGAGGCACTCTGCAAATCCACTAGACTTTGAAAGAAGTTGGAATACAACAATGATCTTCTCTCAAGATCAAAGCACAAAGAGAATTGAGAACTCTCGTAAAGAAAAAAACTCACTTTTTTCTTCTCTCTTTTTCTTGCCTCTCTATTATCTTTTCTAACGTCTTGACGGCTAGCATCTTGCCATTACTAATATAAAGATATCACTTTTAACATAAAAGCAAATTTGATAGAAAAGACAAAAAAAAGCCCCTAAAAATATTTGGCTTCATCTACAGCAACCCATATTTTACTCATGGCCCACTACACTTCCTCTCCATTGGTGAAAATAGATAGGCATGCTAAAATGATATTAATGAATATCGACGAGGTCCAAAACGATCCAAACATTAGACATTGGAGATACGCAGTGTGACATTCTAAATTTTTTACCCGTCCAAAATATATGAAATGGGCATCTCTTCGGCGCACCTATGGTCCTTTTTCTCTGAGCTGATCACTCATGAGTTAATCAATCTATTGGGTGAAGCCGTTAAGGGATATAACTGCGGTAAAATCCCTAAAATCTACCCGATAGGTCGGATTGGACTAAAATCGTCATTCAGTTGATTTTAACCATGAAATTGAATTTGGTTTCGGGAATAAGATATTTGAGCATGTCACGGTTCATTTATAGGACATCGTCTTGTCTTTTGGAGAAATTACATCGAGTTCGGGATTTTTACGAAAAATCTCTTCAGACGATTCGGAAACGAACAGAAAATTTGGATTAGCCAAATTAATGGGAATTTTGGCTTCCAAACTGAGTCGTTTGGTGAAGGGGACTTGCAAAAATTATGTGGGCTTTTTCCTTAGCAAAATTGGACATCAAATTGAAAGATTGGAGAAGAAATGGAGGTCCTATGTGTGAAATTTGGAACCTAGGATTGGGGGGGTGTAACATTTGCTATCAAATTGGGATATTTGTGGGAAATTATTGCAAGAAAGTAATTGAGACATGAGGATATGCTTGTAGGCTTTTGGGGGACCAATTCATGATGAAGATGGAGATAACTATTGACTTTTGTTGCTCTCTCTCTCTCCTAGACTTCTCTTGCATGCCAGCTCCACCGAGCCTTCTTCCCCCTTCATGCTCTTGCTTTCACTTTTCTCCTTTGATTTGCTTTCATTTCTTCCACTGAACCTGCTGCCTTTTTCTCTTTCATTTCCCTTCTGTTTTGGCCATCATTCTCCTTTCCCCTACAAACAACCCACACCCCACCGAGAATTCTTCAAGCTGCCACCTACCCACATCTTCGATCATCACCCCATGCCGGTCAACTTCCATCCGCCCGAAGCAGCCCAACGTTAACTCACAAAACCCCACCGAGTGCCAGCTGCTCTTCGTCCGTTGCTACTCCATCCTTGCAGCCACCTGTCCGTGAGGAATCCCCTTCCGCAAGCCCACACCCCCACGAATTTGGTCCAGCCGCGTCTTCACCATCAGCTGCACAAAGCCCTCACCGAAGTAGTTGCTTTCGTCCGCTTCTCCACTGCCTCACACCCCTGCAGCAGCTCGTTGAAGACCACTGAATCCCCCTCTGCCTTGCGTCTTCAGCCCATCCGAAGCCAGCCACTAGAAGCCCAACAGCAACCTTGCTGCTTCTTTGTTCAGTCCATTTGAAGCCTCAAGCCCAGCCCAAGAAGCAGCCCATCAATTGAGTTCTTGAGGCCCATGACTTCAACCTGTCTTGAAGCCAGATCAAGCCCAACCCAGCAATTTGAAGCCCGCGAAGCAAGCCCGGTCCAACTCAATAACAAATCTCAATTTGGGTTGAGATTTGTTGGGCCAAGTTTAGGCCCGGTCCAAGCCCGTTGGTGTCGTCGCGAGCCCAAGTTTGGCCACCGTCACATCGCCATCGTGATGTTCTGGTCTTCGCTTTAAAACAAGTGAGTTTTACTCACTAATCCCTACTTAGTAGACTAATGATGCTTAGGGGTTGATTAGATTTAATTAACTACAATTAGGTGGATAGATTAGAGTAGAGTAATTAAATTAGTGCCTTAGCAATGCATGTTAGGCAAATGGTTAGTGATATTAGCAAGTAGACTCGTGTTATTATTTATTGAACGAACCTTTGAATTTTTCCGGGTCCGTCTCGGCTTCCAATTAGGCATTACGGGCCTAAATTGGATTTATTGCATTTATTTAATATTTTTTTAATTAATTAATTATTTATTTATTTTCCGGAAATTAGGCTGGGATAGCCGACGACCGGAATTTTATGCTAATTATCATGGTGCGGTCTGTTTATTTATTTGAGTGCTAAATTGTGCTGAATCAATTTATTTGTGCTTTTAGGATTTATTCCTAAATTAATTAATTCTGATAATTAATGGAAAAATAACCGGGCATCGGTTGACAATGCCAAAAATATTTTGGTGGACTATAGAAAATGGTGGGATTTGTGGAAATGAAATTATAGTATTTTGGCTAAGGCCGGCCGTGTACCCACACATGTGTATTTTTATCAAGCATGATAACAAGGGTAAAATTGATTGTGTTTTCAGAACAAAAATACTATAACGGTTCGAGGATTCGTATGTCATGTGAAGAATGGACATTATACTATTATAGCTCGATGACTCTCATGTCATCTTGAGAAATAATTGTTTGTATACCGGCTTGGTGACTCTATATGTCATCTTGGAGAAAGGATGGTATGATTCAACAGCTCGATGACTCTATATGTTATCTTGAGAAGGAATTGCTTGTATACCGACTCGGTGACTCTATATATCATCTTGAAGAAAGGACGGTATGAAATATCGACTCAGTGACTCTATATGTCATCTCGGAGAAATGACGATATTTATATAATACCAGCTCGGTGACTCTATATGTCATCTTGGAGAATGGACGGTATGCCATAACGGCTCGGTGACCCAATATGTCGCCTTGGAGAATGGACATTATGATGAATATACTCGGTGACTCTATATGTCATTTCGGAGAATGAATATTATAATATACTAGCTCAGTAACTCAATAGGTTATCTTGGAGAATGAATGGTATATTATAGTGGCTCGATGACCTAGTGTGTCATCTCGGAGAATGAATGTTATAATATACTGGCTCGATAACTCGATAGGTTATCTTGGAGAATGGATAGTATTGAAAGGAATGACCGGGGAATGGTCTGATTGCCATGAAATCGACTAGGTCGATTGATTGATGTTTCGATCTATTGTGGTTGATACGGTGCCTATTCGAATTGTGCTGACTTGCAGGTGGAAACTGAGGCCAAGGTAAGTCCTTTGACCGTGTTGTGCATAGGCAGCCCTTATGGCATATTGGTTTACTAATCGGGTCTTAAGGGGTAGAACTCGCTGAGACGTTGTCTCACTGGTTATTGAATAACCATTTCAGGTCCTTAGGTGGTGTTGGTGAAGGACCAGAAGCCCCAAAGTTAGAAGGTGAAGCCCAAGAATCGGTGTCCTTGTCTAGCTAGTTAGTCATAGGACAATTCTATTTTAATGAAAGTCGATTCCTTTTTATCGGCTTCAGTGTATAAATAAAAAGGTCTTTTGTGAAAAATTGATCATACTTTTCTATCCCATTGTTTTATTGTCTTGGGATTTATATGCTTCCACATGCACATATTAAAATGAATGGGTCGGCGATGCGTCCTGGGACGTCGCTATAAATCGACCATGTGAGGGATGAGCACGCGTTCGAGGATCGGGGCGTGACACATAGCTCTCAAGACGATACATGGTAAAACTGGGTGTCGACACTGTCATTCTAGGTTATTAAATTCAGGAGACATGCACAACTACCACCGCTATGAAATTATGGTTCCTCCCTTCTTCGTGACGACGGAAAATTGCAAGTTTCAAGTGATGACAAGCTTGTGGTCATTATTCTCCAATATTTCATTCTTTCCAGTTGGTTATATAAAAAAATAAATATAAAATAAAATTTATTGCTTTTGTCTTAATGTAAAATGATGAATGGCCAAAATTTTTAGTCTAGATTGACTAAGAAATCATGTCACCTACTACACTATAATCAATTGTGAACCTAGAAATCAAATATCTTACCATTCAGAGAATTTTCCATACGAGATATAGATTATATAAATCAAGTCCATCTGACCCATTTAACATCGTTGTGAGACCCACATAAATAATGATTCAAGGGGTCTACATGATTTATATAACATGCAGTATTCTTGCACACTACTCAATCTGCTAATATGGCATGTCATCAGATTCACCACCAACACATGCACATTAGAGGACAGCAAGAAATTTCTATTCTCCTCCCTTGGAACAGAGAAAACTTTGATATTTGAAACACGTGTGTTCGTTAAGTTGGATTTTGAGTGATGGTGATAATAACGAGCATTGTAGGCAAATGAAACTCTTAAAAAAGGAAGAAAGAAGAACCTCGTTGATATGAAAACTGGAAACTTTGCGAAAAAACAACGAACCATATCAAAGAGAAACAGCTCATAAAGCATTCATACTCATCTCAAATGGTCTCTACTTGAGGATCCTTTTGCCTAAAGACAAATACCCACTCCACCTTCACTTATACAGCATCAATCTAAGAGTAAAAAGGAAAAGAAAACAAAGGGAATACATCAAAATCTGAAACTGCTGTCTCCGTGTCATGACTCACGCATTTCAGGGTCCCATCTCTTCATGCGAAAAAGCACATGTTTTCTTCGCCATTATAAATAAAAGTTCTCGGGTAAATGTTTAAACAACAATGGCATCCTAGTTCTACACTAGCTTCATGCCTACACTCTTGTGTGCACTCTTTGTCATTCAAACCTTGAAATTTAGTCATTCCAAAGCCTTGACAAATGTAAGATGCATTGACGCTAAGAGGGAGGCTCTTTTGAAGTTCAAGTAGGATCTCACCGAACCTTCAAGACGTCTAGGGTAATGGACCAGCAAGGGTCGTGGCAAGTGGGAAGGAATCGAATGCAGCAAGAAGACTGGTCATGTCTCCAGGCTTGATCTTCGTAATCCTTGTGATGTTCTAGAGAGTTGCAACCTAGGAGGTAAGACACGTCCTGCTCTAAATGAGCTGAAGTTTTTAAAGTATCTCAATCTCAATTTCAACGATCCTGTAACCCATCAAACCCGAAAGTCCTTGACTTCTCTTCAGAAGCTAGAGTATCTCAACCTCTCATTTGCAGGTTATGGACATATTTCCAATCAACTTAGTAACCTTTCCAGTTTAAGGTACTTGGATCTTAGTGTTGGGAGCACGCAATAGAAATCCGATACCTTCACTTGAGGAGATTTTCAAGAGAGAGCCCAAATCTAAGCTCGTCAGTATATCCAGTTGGATCCACATTCACTCAAAATATTAAGCCAATGAGTTATGGGCCAAGTAGAATATATCAACTACTCAACATCATATCAATTCTCTAATGTGAGACTTCTCAACATAACTTACTCACACGTGCATCTTAACAATCTCTCTTTCACATGTGAGCTCAATGTTAAGCCCGCCCCACTTAATTTTAGATAACCTCTTAGCCCAACATCATCTTTATAGGCCTACGTTGTTACACCACAACATCCATTTGCCCGAAAACAGCAACCATCGGCTCTAATACCATTTGTTGGGAGTGCACAATAGAAGTCCGATGCCCTTCACTCGAGGAGATCACCAAGAGAGAACCCAAATCCGAGCTCGTTAATATATCCTATTGGATTCACCTTCACTGAAAAGCTAAAGCCAATGAGTTATAGGTCAATTAGGATATACTAACTACTCGACGATACATTAATTCTCCGATGTGGGACTTCTCTAACACAACGCACGCATATATCCTAACAATCCCCCCCTCGCTTGTGAGCTCCAGTGTTAAGTCTACTCCCTCTTAATTTAAGTATTCTTCTAGTCACATTGCTACATCACAATGCCCACTTGACCGAAAATCGTAACTATCGGCTTTAATACCATTTGTTAGGAGCACACGATAGAATTCGGATAGCTTCACTTGGAGAGATCGTCAAGAGAGAGCCCAAATCCGAGCTTGTCAATTGGATCCACCTTCACTCAAAATCTTAAGTTAGTGATTTATGGGCCAACTAGGATATATTACCTACTCAACACCACATCAATTCTCCAATAAGAGACTTCTCCAACACAACTTACTCATACATACATCCTAAGAATCTCCCCTTCACGTGTGAGCTTAGTGTTAGGCCCACTACCCCCTAATTCATGTTATTCTAGCCCAACATGATCCTTATGAGCCCACATTATCACACTGCAATGTCCATCTGCCTGAAAACAGCAACCGTCAGCTCTAATACTATTTGTTGGGAGCGCACAACAGAAGTCCGATACATTTCGCTTGGGGAGATCGCCAAGAGAGAGCCCAAATCCGAGCTCGTTAATATATCCAGTTGAACCCACATTTACTCAAAAGTTTAAGCCAATAAGTTATGAACTACTTAGGATATATTAACTACTCAAAGCTACATTAATTCTTTGATGTGGGACTTCTCTGACACAATGCATTCATGTATCTTAACAATCTACCCCTCATGTGTAAGCTCTAGTGTTAGGTATGGTCCCCCTTAATTCAAGTGCTCTTTTGGTCCACGTTGCTACACAACAATGCCCACTTGCCCGAAAACCGCAACTATTGTTGGAAGCGCATGGTAAGAGCCCGATACCTTCACTTGGGGAGATCATCAAGAGAGAGCCTAGATCCAAGCTCGTCAATATATTCAGTTAGATTCACTTTTACTCAAAATCTTAAACCAATAAGTTATTAGCCATCTAGAATATATTAACTGCTCAACATTACATCAACTCTCCGATATGAGACTTCTCCAATATAACTTACTCACACGTGCATTTTAACAATCTCCATTTCACATGTGAGCATAGTGCTAAGCCCATTCCCTCTTAATCCAAGTATCTTTCTAGCCCAACATCATCCTTACAAGCCCACGTTATTACACCACAACGTTCACCTATCCGGAAATAGCAACCATCGGCTTTAATACCATTTGTTGGGTGTGCGCAACAGAAGTTTGATACCTTTTGCCTAGGGAGATCACCAAGAGAAAGTCCAAATCCAAGCCCATTAATATATTTAGTTGGACTCCCATTTACTAAAAAATATAAGCCAATGAGTTATAGGCCAATTATGATATATTAACTATCCAACGCTACATTAATTTTTCGATATGGGACTTCTCTAACACAATGCACATGTGTATCCCAACACTTAGTAGGTGGATGGTGATGACCTACTTCTTGTAGGAGCCCATCAGCTCCTGCTTCATTTCCTAGTTGTACAATAGGCCCTAGAGCCCCTATCAATCCCATCATCACAAGAAACAATGTCGTCGTCAAGCTACCCATCTCTCGCACTCATTGGGAACCAAGCTGTGCATGAAAGATGGAAACTATGATTGGTACAGACGGAGTTTGCGCGGGCTTGTCGATTCAATGAAGAAGAAGAAGAAGTAGCAATAGAAGAAGAGGTTGCCCTCTTAGTTTGTTCCGACGTACATTTAAGCGATCTCCTAAAGTGTCAACTTCAAAAAAAGCGGTGGACAGAATAGGAATGCGTGCTAATGGCCCCATGGTGACACAAGCAGACACAAGCAAATCCTCTAATAGGGCCCACCTCAAAAACACGTAAACCAAAGAAATGGAGAAACAACCATCACCTCCACGTGCGACCTAAACCAATTGGTTCGATTTGGTTCGATTCTTGAGTTAACTTGGCCCTTAAATTCATCTCTTTGACTTCTTTGCCTTGTGGACCACCTTCTTACCGAACCCCTAGTACTAGAGCTGGGCCCACAAGCCAAATCTCTAGCGGATTTGTCTTTGGTCTCAAATCTAGAATGGGTCCCGGTGAAGGCCATCTTGGAGGGAGTAGCATTAGGATCTAACGAAGTTCAGTGAGGGGTCGACTCTCGTAGCCAAGGCAAGGGTCACCAACGCCAGATTGGCAAGGGTCGAACCCTCGTCAAATCCGGAAGTAGTGGAAGGAGGCAGCAACATCAAATGGAGCTGCAAACGACCCCGAGGATGCAGGGGTTGAGGGAGAGGGAGCCTTTAGGGTCACGGGTGCTTACGACCAAAGAGGACTTGGGCTTGTTATTGGACCCAATGGGGCGGTAGCGGTGGTGGAGCCGTCCCTGGCAATGGGGAAGGAACCAAGGTTGGGCTTAGGTGAGGGAGAGGGCAAAAGGAAAGCGAAGATAACGGTGAGAAATGAGAGGGTGAAGGACGAGGTAGAAATTCAACCAAAAAAAAAGGAGATAGAAAAAAGCTAAGAAGTGAGCCTCCTCATGTACACGTGTCACATAATGAATGGATTACTAGTACAATTTTGATATGCGGTGTACCCATTTGAGTCATTGCCTAAGGGTTATAAAATGGGTAATTTACACAAATAATTCATAAACTTTGACTTAATGTGCAATTTGATTCCTGAATTTTTAACCCAATGTGTAATATGGTCCATGAACTTTTAATTTGTTCAATGTAGTCTATGAACTTTTGCTACATGTTCAATCCAATCGTTGAATTGTATGAAAATATTCAATGTAATCTTTCCATAATTATTCAAGACAAAGGACTACAAGGATTCCATTGAGCAATTACCGAAAGTTTATGGATCACATTGAATAAATTAAAAGTTCATGGACCACATTACATATTAAATTAAAGTCCTGAGACCATATTGAATAAATTAAAAGTCCATAGACCAAATTACACGTTGGACCAAAATTCAAAAATTGTTTATGTCATTGTCACTTGTAAAATAACATAATTGAGGAACTCGTGAAATTTTTATTTTGAGCATAATCATAACTATCGTCTTTAGCTAAAAAAGTAATTATAATTACTTTGACTGTGAAAGCTTTATTTTATTCTAATTTCAAAAAAAAAAAATACCGAAATGCACTTAGCATTAAAAAGGATAGGGAAAAAAAAGTAGCTGAGGATGTATATGTGGCATAAATATGATTTGGCGACAAAATAAAGGGTTAACTTGGATGATCAATAAGTATCCTCACAACACTTGCGTACTTTTCCGATTTTTCTATAAGAATTTCAATCTCTAGGTCATTTTAGTTGTTATTTTTACTAGCATATTTTTATTATGTTCACTTACTTTTTTCAATTTGTCATGCATACGAAGAGTTTAAAATGAGTTAAATGAGCAGCCATGGTCTTGACTAGCCTACTTATATATGGGGAAAAACATAAAGGATTAATAGGTAAACATAATCAAGTCTTCGACATGGTTCTAGTTAATAAAATCATCGATTAACATAGTTCCACCGCGATAATTGATTATGCTTTGATTAGATTATGTTGAATTCACTGCATTTTGTTTCGTGAAAAATGAATGATTATAAAAACATTATCCTATAAATGATTACTTGTATAGCTTACAAAAATATGCTCCAAAGATATTTCCATCGTCCATAAAAATGTTTAAACATAAACTATTTTTGATAATGAAAATATTTTTCATCACCTAAGTAGTTCAAGCGAAATAAGCGATAATTTAAAAAATCGAATCATTCATTTTCTAAGAAATAAACAGAGCTTAAATCACATATATCTTTCCTTTTATTTTAGTTTATCAACATAATTACTCAACTCGACATAACATTTGAGAAATGAAAAGTAAACTGATACTTTCTTTTTCAAACATAACAGATTACCTCCGCCTCTTCCTAGTAATTAATCAACACTTGGTTCATCAAACCACTAGTCAACATAGCTCAACCTCCAATAATCAATTCCGTTTCGTGAATTGAAAAAAAAAATAGGAAATTTCCTCCATCTCTAATTAAGTTTGCTTGCTTGAGAGGCACAATAGACTCGATATGTGCTTATCACTAATGATACTATGTGATTTAGTGATCGACCACCAATCCATTCGTTTGGACGCAATCACAAATCTATTTTTGAAGGACAAATCTGTGATTCTCTTTATCAGCCCTACTATAATGATATGTCTTGATTTATAGTTTTTCCTTTGTTTTGAATTTCCATGGGCTCGCTTTATTATTTTGATTTTTGAAATTTCTTGTCATGTATCATTTTAATAATAAATGTAAATTTCTTTTGACAAAAAACAAAAATCCATGACATTCAGGAACTCGCTAAATAGACAAACAAGTTGGAGCACGAGGTCCAAAAGTTGCACAAAACATTAGGTGCGGAATCGCTGCGACCCCTAGTGATCTCGACACACGGTGTCAGCCTCGAAAGGAAGCAACGGCTCGTGGAAAGGTGTAAACGAGCCGTGCACCCAAAAAGTTATCGACTTGATAATAGAATTACCGTCGCCAGGTCACTAAGGCAGCGCATGGTAACGTTTCTATTTCTTAGAATTTATATTCTTTTGTTCCCCGGAATAAAAAAAAAAAAGAACAAAAACCCGTTTGGTAACGCCAAATTATTTTTCTATTTCAGGGAATAGAAAGTTAGCCCAGGAATAGATTTGGAGCAGAAACGAGAAATAAAAAAAAATTGATTTTGTTCCCGAGAACAATTTCTAGAAATAAGTCAATTTTTTTTCTTTTATTCTTCTCTCTTGATGTGGCCACCTTCAACCACTCAGAGCCACCGCCGACCACCGGCTGCCCGCCACCGCTTGCCAATAGCTGGGGCGGCGGCGGCAGTTGGCAATTGGCGATCCATGAAGAAGAATAAAAAATGAATAAATACAAAAAAGAAACTGTTGCGTTACCAAACGCATTTCTATTCTTTTTCTATTCCAAGAGTAGAAATTTTGTGTAGTTACCAAACGGGTTATTTTACTCAAAAATTGTTTCCCGGAATAGAAATAGAAAATAACTATTTCTAAAAATAAAAATAAAAACTCTTCCCCAGCCAAGAAGCGTTGTCATGCGCACCCTAAGGCCCTGTTTATTTAAAATTGTTTATGTTCCCCGGAATAAAATTTTCTGTTTTTTTTTTTGTTCTAGGAAACCAAAATAAGAACAGAAAAGTGTTTGGTAAAACTATTGTTACCGGGAACAAAAAATCTATTTTTTTGTTCTGGGAAACAAATTTGGAACATAAACAAGAAGTATAAAAAAAATACTTCTGGTTCCCAAAAACAATTTTTCTCTCTTCTTTTTTCTTCTCTATTCTCTTCTTCTTTTTTCTTTTCTTCTTCCTTTTGGCCGGTCACCAGCCTTGGCCATGGCCGAGGACCGCCCTCACCCGACGCCGGTGAGGACGGCCCTAGCCCGGCCAGTCGGGCGACCCTCGCCCAACGCCGATGAGGGCAGCCCTCACCGGACGCCGGCTTCCCTCCGCCATGGCCGATGAAGGGAAGAAGAAGAAAAAAATAAAAAAAAGGAAAAACAAAAAAAAAAAAGACAAAAATGCCATTGATGAGGTAAATGTGTCACGGTTTGAAAAGTTTTGGGTTTTTCACGTCACAAAAAAAAATTATGGTAAATTTGTCACTTTGGCCAAAATTTAGGGTTTTTGGTGATTTTTTCCCTTTTTTGAATATCTATTTTTTAATTTAAATTAATTTAATTTAAAGTAAGATCTGTGATAAAAAGAAAAAAAAAAGTAGTACTTGATTGAAGAAATCGATATTGTTTACCACTTTAGTTCACCTCAATGTCACGTTGGACATAATAAAGAAAGACCATATCAATATTTTCCTTTAGTCAAATTACGACGGAGTTAACCAAATGTTTGATTTTAATAATTTGTCAAGTTTTAGCACTTAATTTTGCTTTTTGAAAGTTTCAGAATTCAAAATGTGTTTATTTTGGAGAAAATTCATGGAAAAAATGGAAAGAATCCACAAAAAATCAAACTATACTCATCATGATACATTTATTTTTAATTTTTTTGTGATATCAAAAAATTTAAACTTATATGTGTGTGATACATTTACTCTCCATCAAAATTCTATCAATTGACATCGTTAAAAATTTGCCTAAATAGACAATAGAAGACAAATAGTATTGACATTTAGAAAATCAGTCGACGAAATTGTAATGAATGGTAAATGTGTCACACAATTAAAAATTTATGATTTTTGATTTCATAATAAAAAATTTATAATAAATATGTCACAATTAGCATAGTTTTGGACTATAAATATAGTTTAGGGTTTTTTTGTGGTTATTTCCATAAAAAAAAATAATTTTCAAGAAATCATCGGAGGAAAATGTATTCTCATTTTCAGGTTAGGGAATTTATTTTCCTATCTTAAAGTATGCATATTTTCTTTGAACGTAAATGGTTTTCTGTTGACCAATTATTTTTAGCAAATTAAATGCATGAAAGCCAAGAAAACTAATTCGCAGAAAATGCTTTCATTAAAAAAACGAACCCTCAATCTCACTTTCACGATAATAATTTCTTGTGCACTTATCTCTCAATTATTTATTTGTAATTCGAGGGTAAGTCTTCTTTGTTTCTTTATGTAATTCTGGAATGGGTGCGCATGACCTGCTATGATCGATGATTTTATGAGTTCTTCATCATTTTACAGCTGGACGGTAAGAACCTGTAATTAGAAAGTCATGTTACAAATGTGAACTGCAAAGTTGACTGATTGTGGATTTAGGAGCTAGCCTTGTACTCCTTGGAAGATGCCTTCAAATCCATGTACACAAATCAATTTCTTTAATCGGACATCCTTTTATTTCCAAAAAAAAAAAATTGCACTTTCCACTTTGCAATTTGAACACAACTAGGGCCAAAAAATAAACGGCACGAAGTGTCTTTTTAGCCCTTAGCATTTTATGCCTTTTTAACCCTTAGCATTTTATAAACTTTGGGGTACGAATTAGAGAACGATTCTCATTTTTATCAATAATATATATATATTATTTGAATGCTTTTAAGGGTTTCTTGAGCTCGAATTAGTCCCTAAGTCGATGCGAGAGTCATTTTCCATTAAACCTACATTGATGCTTAAATAGACTTGGTTCATACTAGGGGTGTGCAACCGGACCGGGTATACCCAAAACCGGACCGGCCCTGCAATGTCCCAGGACGCGTCGCTAACCCATTCATTTTAATACGCATGCGGAAGCAAATAAATAAATCCCCAGGCAACACAAAGATGGGATAGAAAAGTAGGGCCACAATTTTTGAAAACCACAACACACTTATATACATATCAGACTAAGTCATATACAATACTGGCCGATATTTACAAGTCTACAAAAAGGTCGATCTTCAAAACAAAGCTGTCCTATGACCAGCTAGTCGGACTCATCCGCCGATTCTTCAATCTCCGCAGGGTCCAGATGAGACGTCGAGTTCTCCACCATGCCATCGGGTGGGTCAGCTGGATCCTCGTCCAGAGTAGCATCAATTACCACAGCGGGAATATCAAAAGTCCTAAGGGGACCCACTTTGAAACCATTGGGTCCATAACAGAACCACACTCTGAATCGATGAGGTATCCTATTGGGTGGATTCTCTTCGACCCAGACAGTGGTCACTATTAATTTATAGACCCAAAAGCTTTCGAGATCGGGGTAACTAGAAACCTGCTCGGTAACCCTCATGGGACGACCATGACGTTCTGGAGGATTCTCCATCTAAGGACCTGAAAATGTTATCCCATAACAGGGTGAGACGATGTCTCAGCAAGTTCACCCCCTAAACTCCAACTAGGAAGGAAATACGCCTAAAAGCTACCTATGCACACACAAGATAGAGGCCTTACATTTGCCTCAGTTCCTTCCTACAAGTCAGTACAATTCATGATCTTAATCAATCCACTCAATTCAAATCGATCCATCGATCAATCAACCAATCAATTCAATTCCATACCAACAGTACTATCTATCAATTCAATATGACCAATGTTCACACAAGCTAAAGTAATTATCCAATGCTCTCACAAGTTGCAATATATGGTCATAGCTCTCACAAGCTGATATAGATAGATAGTAACTCGCACAAGCTGATAATATAGATCGTGCTCTCACAAGCTGATATAACAATCTTAGCTCTCACAAGCTGATAATGCATACTGCTCTCACAAGCTAATAATGTATACGGGCTGATACAATATACTGCTCTCACAAGCTGACATGAGCGGCTAATTTAGTATACTATTCTCACAAGCTGATGTGCAAAAGGTCCCAAAAGCTGAGGATAAAAATGCTTGCACAAGCTAACATGCATATATGCTCTCACAAGCTGATAATATACAAAATTAAAAGTACCCGATAAAAATAATCATATGTAGGTACACGGTCGGCCTGAGCCAAAAACACAATATCTTTCTTTTAGAAAATCTCACTATTTAATATAGTTCATAAACACATTTTTGGCGTTGTAAACCGACCCCGGTAATTTCTAATTAAATACCGAAATTATTCAATTTTGAGATAAATATCCAAAATTACAATTCTCACTCAATTTGCACAAATCAACACTCAAATAAATAAACCAATCACACCATTGCAATCAGCACAAAATTCCAGTCACCAGCTATCCCGGTATAATTTTCAGAAAATAATAAATAATTAACTAATTACCAAAATTAATTAAATAAATCAATTTAAATACCATAAATGCAAACTTAGGCCGGAAAAGCTTAATTAAATACCGAAACGGTCCCGGAAAAATCCCGAACCTAACTAGATAAATAATACAACCTATCTAGTTGCTAATTAAGCCGATCTAACCACCTAACATGCATAAACGAGTAATTAAATCACTAATCCATTCTAACTAACCACTTAAACCATACTTAGCCTAAACTAATCAATCCTTAAGCATAATTAACTCCATAAGCAGAGTTTAGTGAGTAAACTCACCGATTTTGAAATCCGATGAGTCAAAGACAACGGCAAGGCGAAGACGGGCGACAAACTCTGAAGCGGCAACAAACTACGAGGCCCGGAAGTGCTTGGAAACGAGCCACGAAGATCTAGGGCCCCTGCTAGTTCGATGTTTGCTTGCTGGACCAAGAGAGAGAACCAACGGTTGAAATGGCAAAGATGGGTAAGCGGAGCTACTACGGGCGATGGCGAGCGATGGTGGCGGTTCGAACGGTAGCCAGGGGCTTCAACGGGCTAGACGGTGGCTTGAGGCAGCCCGTGGGCGGCGAGATAGAGGCGGACGACGAAAGGGGAGGCGGAATAACGCGCTACAGGCTCGCGGCTGGCCTACGGGCACGCGACGACGAGCGAGCGGCTCCGATGGCCTTGGCGGGCTACTCGACGACAAGGGGGAGGGAGCTACGGTTTTCTTTGGTTCTTAGGAGCTTCAAGGAGGTTTTACAATGGAGAAAGTAGAGCCGCTAAAGAAGAAAGAGGTAGTTGGAAACTTGGAGGGGGTCACCAACCTACTAGATGACTTTACTTGTCCCCTTGAGCTCATCCAACATGTCCTACCTCCTTAGCCATGACCAAAGCTCTTATCCACTCCAAAACTTCCCCAACACACTTGCCAAGATATCCAAAAGGTTATGCACCAAGGGGACCTACGAATTTTGGCACAATTTCCCCAAATTGGATCAATTTCTCTCCAAATGGACCTAAACCGATCCCTATAAATCCAACCGAGATATCCACACTTTAATTCACATTTTTTCTCACCAATAGAACCAACTTGCATCCCAAAAACGCAATCAAAACGGTCCCCAGAATTTTCTAGACAAAAACAGCCCTATATTGAATTTTTGTCAAAAATCTCGGTTTGCAGAAAAATCTTTGGAGGATGAGTCGACATTCCTAAAATGAATCGTGACATGACAGAATTTTCAATTTCTGAAATCGGATTCAAATTCGCGGTTAATTTCAATATGGCGCGATTTTAGCGTGACTTAGCCCACCGGGTAGCTTTTAGGAATTTTTGGTGCAATTGACCCGTGATTGATTTATTCGAGTCACAATGTATATCTTCGACACATTAGCAACTCTCAGTTGTCATGAAAATCTCAAGATTTCAAATACGGGCACAAGATACCCAAAACAACAGAAAAATCGGTCTAGTGCCGATCGACGAGAATTTTGTAATCAGGTGAAATCACCGACATTTTGATCACATATCTCAGTCGAATCGAGCTATTTCTGATCTCTGATCGATTTTGATAATGTTGTAATGACCTTTATAGACTAACACGGTCGAGCAGTCGATTCCTAGTTGAATTCTGGAGTTTATTGTGTTAAAATCCCTTAGCAGCTTTACCTGATAGGCTAGTTATCTCGTGAGTGATCAACTCAGAGAAAAGAACTATAGGCGCGTCGACAAAAAACCCAACTTATTCAATCGAAAACAAAGCCTGAAAATCATGATGTCACAAGCCCACCCGGAAAACAGTGTCGGGAACCAGTTCCCGTTGAAATCGGTCGGGAAATTGGTTCCCAAAATTTGGAACCGGTTTAAACCAATCCAGGAACCGGGTCCGATTGATTACCCACCCAAGAACTGGTTCCCATACCGGTTTTGGAACCGGTTTTATAAGTATAGGTCCAAAACCCTATTTTTTTCCCCTTATTTCTATTCTTACTTATGCAATCATACGGCGTTTTTCCTCTTGGCTCTCTCAAACATGCACGGCACTCCTCCTTCGTCGTTCCTCTTCCTCACTTGCTTCCCTCCCTCATTGGCTCCCTCTCGCACCGTCCAACGGACGGACGGTGTTCATCGCCGCTAAATTCTTGTGTACCACATGGATTAGCTCGCCTAATTTCTCTTTTGTATGAGGATTTATGCTTGCATAAATGAGTAGCTTCATATAGTAGTTGTGGGAATAATACTAATATTAGACCCATGTTTGTTGCTAATTCTTTGGCTTATGGATTTATTTATTATAATTAGCCCTGTAAATCCTTAATTTTTCGTTTAGTCAAAAAGTTCATGTATTTATTTATTACAAGTGCTTAATGTTTCAATACAAATTATGAGGATTATGTTATTTTCTCACGTAATAATATAAAATTCGAAGTCGTATAGGATATCGGGAGATTGCAAACCAGATTCCAATGGAAACAAGATTGACCCCTGGAACCGGACCGGAAAAATAGGGTGGGTCGGGTACAGTGTCCAATATAAACAGGGTCGGGCACAAGGTCCAAAAAAGAGGAATCGGTTATAATAGGGTCGGGTACAGGGTCCAAGTCTAGACCCTACTCACCATGGACCCGATCACCCCTAGTTCATACCTAAGAAGCAAAAGGTTGCTTCTTCAATTTCTTCATAATGGAATGACATTTATGCTCGCCCTTGTAAATGACATAGTGGAAACGGGCAATAAAAATGATTAAACTCGCAACATGCATACTAACCCCCAAATAACCGTTCACAAATGAATATTTAAAGAAACTTTTCTCTTCTATATTTCTGAAAAAGAAATATTGATCAAAACTGTTTGAGACTCTACACGAAACAAATGAGTACCCTACTCATGTCGAGACATATAGTCATATCCCGAGATGATTTGTTAAGAAAGTTTTGGGCCATAACCACTTGCACTAAGTACTATAACATAATATCTTCGAACAAAGGCAAACTTTAATGCTTTGGCTGAGTCTAATCTGCTGACAAGTAGGAAATTTAGCAAGCTCAAATTTCACATCTATGTTCAATTGGAGTAGCTAATTGCGGTATGATCATTTGATTCCCATGCCTTTGATTGTTCTAGATGACATACACCCTCAAAGATTGGTGATGTAATCCTTTGCTATCAATAATATAGTTGTATATGAAGGTGTGGATGTTAGTGACGTCTCTATTGCTTGGATCCTTGGTGTCTGATTACAAGGTTACCTCACCAGACAGCAACAAGAGATCTTGCACCTCCATTGTTGGGGCTACCCTACCTACCGAGCAACCCTTGTGGGCTATAGCACTACGTTTCTCATTTTAAGGTGCCAGTGTCCATACGTACAACACCCCCTAGTTCCCCTCCATATATTTGCATTCTCCAAGAGGAGAGAATACCCACTTAGTATTTTACATCCCATAAGCTTTGGGATTTAAATTAAATCAAGATGAAGCCTTTAAAGGATTTGTTTAGATCCAAATTCTTACAAGAAGGTCACCATTTACTATATTTATTAAAGCGTGCGAGTTGCCTCTATCCCCTGAATTTAACGTTGGGAGACACCTCAAGGGTAGGGGCTGGCAACACCCATCAGAGGGTGGGCCCCATCATTTTGCAACAAGGCCATGGGTACTCCCACCTTGAAGGGGTTCTTCCCTTGATACTCTATAGGCCTTTTAAGAACCCGCCTAGGTCCAACTTGATGTAATTCTTTGTCATCAATGATATAGTCTTATATGAAGGTGTGGATGTTAGTGACGTCTCTCCATGCTTTGTAAAGATCTTGAGGATGAATCTTTTGTGAGACCAACGGTGGGACCAGTTGGAAGAGGCAACTCCTGCTTGGGCACTAACCCTAGGGTTCCACTTGTGAGCCTAACCGAACGCCTGTTTAAGCCCTATCTGTATCTGCCTTACCCAGCCTTACCCAGCCTTACCCAGCTAAGTCAGACAATAGTGACATTATTGGGTTCCCACGGGGCCATCATCACTTGAGTGATTGGTCATGGATCATCTTTCTAGAAGTCAATCTTTTTGTTTGCTCTAGCATCGACAATAGTCTTTGTTCTACTATCCGACAACTCAGTCTCACTGATGACTTTGCACTGCGTGTTTGCAATCATATACTAAAGTATCTAATGTGACAAAGGAATCACCTCAAATATTTAAAAGTTTCTAATTTAGAATTTTAAAGATAAAGGAAATTAGTTAATGTAGATGACCTCATATCTATCCCTTAAGCTAATCGAAAAACTAGCTAAAAATATAATTAAAAATCACATAATTCTATGACATAATCCTAAAATTAAACATATGAAAATTCACAATGAAAAATTTCCTTCACAAGAATTAACTGGTCTGATATCAATATGAAAGAAATGTAATGCCAATTTTTGGAATCGATCTATAGAGATTTTTTTAATAAATTAAGCAATGCAAGTAATTACACAACATCGCATTTCGGTTCTTTTATACAACATAAAGGGGGATATAGGAACCAGACAAATAATTAGCTAATGTTGATAATGTGCACCCGGCGTCAAGCCTCTTTCTCCATAAGCCAGAAAATATATATAAAGAGAAAATTTTAAAAATAATTATTCAAAGAAAATAGAGTGACTAGCCTCTGGACGGTAGAATAAAGTGCATATATTTCTATCGACGAAAAAAATATTAACCAGTTTACTGAATTTCAGAGAGTAAATCCAGTTCTGCAGCCCAGAGGGGAGGTTTATTTGTCTTTTTTTTTTCCCCTATAATGTTGTCCAACCCAAGTTGACGTATAGAACATTTTAGGTACTCTGTTTGCTTGAGTCTACGTCCCCGTTGTTAGAGTTCACGTAATGAGATTTCGCACCGACATCATGATCATATGCATCTAGATTTAGGTTAAATTTTAAATAAACACAAAATTAAGTTATTTAAAAATTACTAAATTTGATTGCTTCAAATAAAAGACTGAACCCACTTTATCAAAAATAAATAAAAATAAAAGACTGAACCCAATGACAGGCTAAATTTTCGTTGGCTGACTTTTTTTGATGAATTAGAATGGGGCAATTTTATCTATAATTTGTAATTGGGTAAAAAAAAATTCGTTTCAAAAAGGAAATCCCCAAATTGAATTGGGATTTTAGGGTAGCGAACAGAAAAATTAGGATGGTTCTTCTTTCTTCTTCTTCCTCTCCCCTCCTCAAGCAAATTCGCCCTCGCCCGCTCCGTGCGCACGGCCCTTGCCTCTCCTCGCCGAAGAGAATGCTCCCTGCATTGTGTTTGTTGATGCAATTGATGCGGTGGGGGCGGCGGGGAGGAACCGGAATTGGAGGAGGAAATGATGAAAAGGAGCAGACCCTTATACAAGCTGTTGACAGAGATAGATGGATGGTTTTGAAGGAAAGACTGCGCATCGTTGGCTGGCCGTCGTGGGAAGACAGACAATATCTTCGAAGGAGATTGATATCTTTTGCATACTCATCAATCACGAGGATGATGGCCAGAAATATAATGTCGGAAATGCTTGCGGAAGACATCGATGCTGCCATGAAGAGAAATTTCAGATGACGCGCATGAAATTGCCCCGAGTCACATAAGGAGTTCCCGGGAGGCCATAGACAAGATTGTGGAAGTCCTCCTCGAGATGGAAACGATGACTGGGGAGGAACTCCGCGCTGTCCTCTCGGAGTTTGTCGAAATTCTTGCCGCTGAGAACCTCGTTCCTCCTTCAGTTCCGTCTCCTGTTTCTGTATGAAGTAGCTTCAGTCAGTCTCCGGCCGGCACGTACCTCGACACTCGGTCATACAACTTCAACTGATTAATGCAAGAAAAATGTCCTGGAAAACAGAAGATTTCATACGTTGAGCTGCTGTTCTCTGTTAAGAACCTGTATACTTTAGCATCAGATACTTTATCTGTTAAGAACCTGTATATGAATAGCTCGCCCGTAATGCAGGATTTCACGAACCATTGGATGCAGCTTGCGTATGTTTTCACCACATCATAAGGAACTTTCGGGGGAAAATGCCGTTAACTGTTTGAATGATGCTGCGCATCTATTGCGAAGCTTATGGAGTCTCTCTTCTAGATGCCTTAGTACCGAGGCAGGAACAGAGTTACATTGAAGTTCGCGGAGTTTAGGAAAGATCCTGGAAGCTTGCTGTGTCGATGCCGTCTTTTTCATGAGGAGGACGGCAAAAACCTCGAGTTCCCTTCTCACTTCGCAGCATGCCATCGGAATGCTTTTGCCCGAGTGGTCACGGATCGATCTGTCTCCCGATGGCAACCGGTTGATGGTCTCGTGTTCATTTACGACAGGCATTCTTCCAAAGCCCATCCTACAGCAACCGATCTAAGGCTTCCAAAGTACAGATACGACAGCCAATCACAACCTTAAAAGTGGGAGTACATTATCACCATGAAATTATCAGTGCGCCCGATCTAATCTTCTCTCTCTTTTTGTTGAAGGTCGGCTTCAATTAATCTTGTTCTCCACAAGAGCCCAGCGATGACTCGGTGGGAGTTCTCATCACCAATGATTGCACGCCAACCATACAGCACAAACTTCATCTAACCTGCACAACTGACCATCGCTTAAGTCGCGAAACTCCATATATTTAGGAAGCTATTTGGTATGATCTTTAAGGAAACTTCATAGCTCAGCTCAGCCCATGCACAACCAGTCATCAACGTCAAGGATCGACCAAAGTCAGAAATTCCCATTCATTTGACTGATTTCACAGCCCATCCATCCACCATTCTTTCACTTCATAACATCCATAATACACTAAACAAACTCTAGTTTAAGATTTATTTTGTTCTCTTAGATATATATAGAAGCCCGGTTTGAAGTTGAACTCTTGTTCAGGGCCCAGACCATACTAGCCTGGCCTCGTCTGGCCTTGCTTGGGCCTATTTGGTAAAAAAAAATTATATTCCCCATAACAACTATTTTTGTTTTTTATTTCAAAGAACAAAAAAAGAATAGAAACTTATTTGGTAAAATTTTTATTCTCGTGAATAGATTTGGAACAGAAATAAAAAGTCAAAAAAAAAAAGTTTCTTGTTCCTGAGAACAATTTCTAGAATTGGTTCCTATTTTTTCTTTTCTTTTCTCTAATTCTCTTCCCCTTTCTTCTTTTTCCCTTTGGCGGATGACCTCGTCGGGCGTCGCCGGCCCCGGCGAGGTCAACCTCGCCCAACCAAGGCGAGGCCGAGCCTCGCACAGCCATGACAAGGCTTGACCTCGTCGGCCGACGTGAGACTCGTCCTCGTCATGCTAGGGCAAAGTTGACCTCACATTGCCTACTCGAGGCTCAGCCTCGCCTAAATTTGGCAAGGCCGAGGCTCGCCTTGGTCGGGCGAGCTCGCCATACCTCAATTTGGCCTAGCGAGGCTACGGCAAGCTCATCGGATCTCGCCTAGCCGATCACCGGCCATGGTGGTGGGCGGCGACCAGCTACAAAGAAGAAGGAGGAAAAAAAAGAAAAAAAAAAAAGAGAAAAATATAATAAAAGTATTAAAAAATTAAAAGAAATAAAAGAATTTAAGAATTTTATCAAACGCATTTCTATCCCCGGAATAGAAATTTTGGACAGTTACTAAGTGTGTTCTTTTTCTCATAAATTGTTCCCGGAAACAGAATAAGAAAAAACCATTTTTTGATCAAAAATTGTTCATCAGAACAAAATGGTTACCAAACGCACCCTTAGGGTCCGTTCGTTTCACGAAAAATTGGCCATTTTCGGAAAATATTCCAGAAGTCATTTTCCAGGAAAATGACAAAAATTTTTGGTATTCAGCTAAAACTTGAAAATGTTTCGGAAAATATTTTTCGATATTCGGTAAGGAAAATATTTTCTGAGACTTTACCACTTAGGCATGCATCACTTATCAACCTATAAATCCATCAAATATGAACTTGCTTTTAAATCCGGGCAAACTTGCTTCATATATTTATTCCCTCATTGTCGCTAAATGCTCATTTACTCTAAAAAATATTCGTATGGATTTTAAAAAGAAGCAAAAGAGAAAAGAAGCAAAGCATGTACAATTCTAATGAGAATCTTCTAGTTGAGTGGCCTGTTCTCCCCCTGCGTCTTTTGTGTTCTAATAAACAAAAGAAAAAAGAAGCAAATCATGTAGAGTCATTTGCTTGAGTAATGTACAACTGCAGGGTAGAGTAAACAAAGAAAATGATAAGCAAGAGTACAGAGCGTGTGACAGCCTGAATTTTTGTTGAGTTGTTTTCGATTAAATAAATCGGGCTTTTCGTCGACGCGTCTATAGTGCTATTCTCTAAGCTGGCCACTCAAGAGATAACTGGTCTATCTGGGGAAACAATTAAGGAATCTAAATGCAATGGACTTGAGAATTCGACCAGGAATCGACTGCTCGACCGTGTCGATCTACAAGGGTCATTACGACACTGTCAGAATTGATCAAAGATCAGAGATAGGTCGATTTGGCTGAGATATGTGATCAGAATGTGGGTGATTCCACTTGATTTCAAAATTCTCACCGATCAGCACTAAATTGATTTTCTAACGTTTTGGGTACCCTGTGTTCGTATTTGAAACCTTGAGATTTTCACAACAACCGAGAGTCGCTAATGTGTCGAAGATGCACTATGTGACTCGAGATAAATTGATCACGGGTCAATTGCACCAAAAATTCCTAAAAACTACCCGGTAGACTAGGTCACGCTAAAAGCGTGCCGGATTGAAATTAACCGCTTATTTGAATCCGATTTCAGGAATTGAAAGTTCTGTGGTGTCACAAGCTATATCAAGGACGTCGACTCATCCTCCGAGAAATTTTCAGAGATTCCGAGATTTTTACGGAAAATTGGTGAAAATTCATATGGGCCAAATTAAATGAAATTTGAACTTCCAAGCCGGGCTATGTGCTGATGAGAATTTGTAAAAATTTTGTGGGCTTTTTCTACATCAAAATTGGACGTCGAATTTGGGAATTTGTCAAAGAAATTGATGTCCCAAAAATGGAAATTCGGAACTTAGGATGAGGGGTGCATTATTTGCATTAAAATCGATTTATTTGGACTTATATTTGTTGGAAAGTATTATTGGACAAATGGATAAGTATGAAGACAATTGGGGGGACAAGCATTTATGAAAATTGGACCTTTCTCATGATTTTTTTTTTTTATCCTTATCCCCGCCGGTCTCTCTTTAGCGCCATTGACGCCAGCTCTCTCTCTTCCTCGTCTTCTCTCCATCTTTGCACATCACCGTCTCTCTTTCCCTGCAACCGCCCGAAACATTCGCTGCCCCACCATCATTTTCTCTCCACGAAGCCAACAGCTCAGCATCCACCAACTTTTGTTCCCTGATCAACCTTCCACTTTGAAGATCGTTGCTGCTCCTTCTGATTCAACGCCACCTGCCAGTCAACAAAGAAAACCTATTGTTGACCGAAGCAACCCCTGCCATGTCTTCGTGCGCCGCGTGTCCAAGTCCACCGATCTTCGGGGCTTCTTGTCCGCCCACCGTCCGCGAGCAGCTCAGCATCTTCGGTCTCCTCTGCCAGCAAATCCAGCCGCGTGAAGTCCAAGCGAAGCAGCACCGTCCAATGAGCCCAGCATCACCGTGATTCTTGCCGCGCCATTTGAAGCCCAAGCCCAGCTCCTCTCCGTGTGTTTTTGGCCCATCTTCACTGTATGCAGTTCGGCCAGCAAATTCCAGCAACCTGCAATCCACGTGAATTCAACCCCCGAGCCCAAATTTTAGCAAGCCCACGTCTTCTTGAAGCCCGAGCTCGTGAAGTCAACCGCTTCAAGCCCAGCCCCTTTCAAAAAAAAAAAAAAAAAAAAACAAATCTTAGATTTGGGCTGAGATTTGTTGGGCCCGTTTTAAGCCCCTCCGAGAGTTCGCCGACACCGTTGAAAATTAAGATTTCGGCCGCCGTCGCGTCGTCGTCATGGTGAACCGGTTTTCGTGATACACCGGTGAGTTTATTCTCTAAACTCTTCTTAGTAGACTTTGATGCTAAGGGGTGTTTAGATTTATTTAATTAGGAAATAGGTGGTTAGTTAGATTAAATTAGAAATTTAATTATTTAATTGAGCATGTTAGGTGGTTAGCATGGTTTAGCTAAGGCCTAATTAAATTGTATTATTTATCTAGAAGGGTTCGGGAATTTTCCGGGTCCGTATTGGTATTTAATTTAATAATTTTGGCCTAGGTTAGTATTTTTAGAAATTAAATTGAATTAATTAATTAATTAATTTTCGAAATTATTTATTTATTAATTATTTTTTCGGAAATTAGGCCGGGATAGCCGGTGACCGGAATTTCGTGCGATTGCAATGGTGTGGTTAATTTCTGCAATTGAATGTTAAATTATGCAAATTGAGTGATGATTGGATTTTTGGTATTTAATTCCAAAAATTGTGAATTTTCAATATTTACTCAAAAAATCCCGAGTGTCGGATTTTAACACCGAAAATGATTTTATATAATAAATAAAATAGTGGGATTTTAAAAAGAAGAATGTCAATTTTTCTGGGTTGAGTAGACCGTGTACTCTCACACGACTATTTTCATGCGTATTTCTAATACGAAGAAAAAAGCCAGGTTCACCATTTTAATTGAAGTATTTGAGTGCAATGCACGATGCCCTGGGCCATATTTGAGTGATCGTGTGATGATTAAGAGAAATCGTCCTGGGCTGTTGAGCTGGACGTTATCCCTATTTGGGACACCCCTTGACAAAGGAAAGCCGGTCGCAGTAGATTCTGGACCCTATGCTCCTTCGAGAAAGCCGTCGACAAAGTGATGTGCCGTGCTCAATGGGGTGAGACGAAGCCTGGCAATGCTAGAAGACCGTCGAATTGAGAGTAGGCCGTGCTATATGTCGATATGAAAACTAGAACATATGATGAATTGAGTATTGTGTTCCAATTAATTGAGCTTGAGTGATGCTCTGATTTGTGATATGAACTGTGCTGACCTGCAGGGTGGAACTGAGACGAGGTAAGTCTCCTTGATTGTGTGATTGCGTGCTTAGGACGCTTCTTAGCGTCTTTCCCTCCTAGCCGAAGTTTAGAGTTTAGACTTGCTGAGACATTGTCTCACTGGTTATTGTATAACCACTTTCAGGTTCATCGAGTGGAGGACCTGGAGCAGAGAGGAGGTGATCTAAAGTATAGGTCGGATAAGACCGCTTCTTTTGGAGAACAGTCTTTTGTAGTCTTTTGACCATAAACTCTTGTACGTGATTCAGCATATGTTTATAAAGGCATGTTTGTTTGTGAAATTATTGTTCTGCTTTTCTATCCCGAGATAGTTACTGTCAATGGATTCTTTTTCGCTTCCGCATGTGCAATAAAGTAAAAGGGTCGGCGACTAGTCTTGGGAAGTCGCAAAATTTTATTGACTAGAGAGGGATGGGTATGCGCTCGGGGTTCGAGGCGTGACGGAGCGCGAGCTTGAGATCGATGAGCTCGAGGTTCGCTTAGCAACGGCCGACGACTAGCCAAGAAAGAAGGAGATGGGAAACAAAGAAAAGAAAAAGAAAAGAAAAGAAAAGGAAAAGAAAAAGGAAAAGAAAAAGAAAAAAGAAAAAGAAAAGAAAAGAAAAAGGAAATTAAAAATAATTTGAATTAAAAAAAAAAAAGAAAAAGAAAATTAAAAAATAATTCGAATAAAAAAAGAAATGAAGAAGAAGAAAGGGGAGGAGAAAGTGAGGATTTGTAAATGTGTGAGATGAAGAGAGATCAAGTGAGGAAAATGTTTTCTACTTTTCAAAAGTGGAAAACATTTTCCCCAATAATTCATTTTACGTGAAACGAATGCCGGAAAATCCAAAAAACGTTTTCCCATAAATTATTTTTCGCGAAACGAACGGAGCCTTAGTATCTGAAAATTTTGGGCTGCTCTAAACTTGATATATTGTTTGGTCGAAAATCTTGATACAATTGTGGTGCTATGACATTTTTCCCATTATTTTCATCAATTTACAACGAATATATCATGAAAGTATTTTAATAATTATCTAGTTTGAGGATATCCACACACATATATATATATATATATATATATATATATATATATATATATATATATATATATATATATATATATTCTATCGAGAGTACTTTGGACATTGTGATTAAATGATCCTTAGAATGTACCTTTTTATGGTATTGTTAGGAAATGTAATTGGCCTACCCAATCTTGCCTAGGACTAAGAGGTAAACAAGTGAGTTAAAGCATTACTTTTCACATGAGAAAGTCCAGCCAACTCATCCTCAACACAGCCTGAAAATTATTGTATACATTTTATATCATGCATGAGCTTAGTTAACACATTAGGTCCGATCTTCATACTTAGCCTAACCAAAACCCTCCCAATGATCACCTCCATACTACCAATTTATAATATGATTGTTCGTGATTTCCTAAAACCTTAATTAATAACCAATCAAAGAGTAATTATTTACTAAAGTGGCTTGATAATCAAACACTCAAATTTGTGTGCTAGTATTTATCGAGAGGATGGGCAAGATAAGGCCTTACCTTCGGTAATTTTTTGATTTGCAAATGAAAATGTGGGGTTACTGTTTTGGACCTAATTTAATCCCAATTCATCAATCTGGGGCTCGGAAAGGGCTAAACAATGTTGTTCCACACGCTTTTAATGACATCATTTCCCTAGGGAGCCTAGTCGAATGATTTTAGATTAAATTTAATGTCATGTTGGATTTTTCGGTAAGGGAAATTTCGATGTTAAACACGTGAATATTTTTAAAGATAATAGAACTTAAGTGATCATTCGAAAAGTTACAGTACGTCCTGTGAAAGTTTTTTTCCTGATTATTTTTACAAATTAAATGAACATCTAAAATCGGAGGAAATATATAAGCAATAAACTTGTTTGGGAAAAAAACACAAGTGTCATAACTTTCAGACGAGTACTCACTTAAGTGTCATATTTCTTTTTTCCGATTTTTTGAGTATGATTTAAATTTTCAATCGATTAATGGAGTGCTAAAACTTTTAAAAAATGTTAACCACAAGTTTATGCCATATCTGATTTCTGGCATTTAAGTAAATGATTTTGGAAATTTTTGACACTCTAGTGAATGCTTTTTAGAAATTATGACACCTAAATGGTTCAAAAAAAAGTTATGACATTTAGACGAGTATCATACGAAAATTATGATAAGTGATATGTTTATCCCAATTTGTTTTTTTCTCTTTTCTATCATAAGTTATATGGGCATTGTTATTAATTGATCATTAGAATGTACCATTTACTGATTGTCGCTAGAGGTAATCAACTTACGAGCGGCCACTCTTGCACTAGGAAAGTCTGGCCCCCTCCTCTTTAACCAGCCCGGCCTAAATGCATTAGGCCAACTTGACTAGCTTGAGCCTTTCCAACGATCACCTCTATACTACAATTTTACTTGATTTCCTAAAAGCTTAACTAACAACTTATTAGAGCATATTAATAACTAAAGTGACTTGATAATCAAAGACTTAAATTTGCACGCAATGATCTCATCGAAACTCAAAAGGCATTTAAAAGAAGGAACAACTAGAAGAGAACATAAAAGAACATATAGGGATGTCAAGATTGACCGCCAACTTTCTGTCATGATATTATTTCTTTGAGAAAATCTCCTTTGCAGTTTTGAAGAGGACAGAATAATCAAAAGTTACTAACATATGTATTTGAATGTTCTCATTTCTTCCCAAAGTACCATCTACAATTTATTATCTCTATATTAAATGTGAGGACAAGAGTAAAATAATAATTTTAAGTCAAAATAATCAAATGGTAATATTCATGGCGCTATTCACTGACTCTAATGCGTTTTCTCCTCTTTAGTTACATTTCCAGCTCTCATTATTCGTTTCACGTTTTAGTCTCAACATGGTACGTACAATCTCACTGATTTTATGTACCCAAATAAACAGATATTTAAATTTATGTATTCAATACACCCAATTTGGGTTTGCACATATTTTAGCCCTACCATTAATGAGGTGAGTTATGAAGATTCCCTTCTTTAAGATTTTTAGGAAAACTAAAAGACTGGGGGCTCAATTTTCTAATCTTTAAAGAGAAAAAAGGAGAATGATTATTTTGTGAGCACTAGCGATTCATATTTTATTTAAACATAAAATACTCGTTGAAAAATTCTTTTTGGAAGAACCATCGATTTCACGAAGTTTAGGAGTCTGCTCTGCGGACAAGCAAGAAATTTAGCAAGCTAAAACTTCACATCCATGTTCAATTGGAGTAGATGACTGCGGTATGATCATTTCATTCCTATGCCTTTGATTCTTCTAGACGACGTACACCCTCAAAGATTGGTGATGTAATTCTTTGCCATCAATAATAGTCTTATATGAAGGTGTGGATGTTGGTGACGTTTCTTTATGCTTTGAAAAGATCTTTAGGATGAATCTGTTGGGAGACCCACGGAGGGACCAGTTGGAAGAGGCGACTCCTGCTTAGGCACTAACCCTAGGATTCCACTTGCAAGTATAACTAAACGCCTGTTTAACACCCTATTTGCCTTACCTAGCCAAGACAGATAATAGGGACATGATGGGGTCCCCACGAGTTAGTTATTGGTCATAGATCATGTTTCTACAAGTTTTTTTTTTTTTTTGTCGTGGACCTAAGGTCCAAATTGACTTAAGGGAGAAGAAATAGGTGAAAAAACTTTCGAGGAGCGGGACTCCCCAACGTCACCTTTCGTATTCCCGATTTGTAGGGAAGAAAAATATGAGTCGGAAATTAGGGGACAGGGCGTGCGGGTATAACATGTTAAAAATAAAGAACGCATTTAAATTAGGCTCCGATTTATCAGGCTACCCCGTTGGAGGCCCCTATTGGAACCTTCAGCTCCTGATAGGTTGACCCATCCTTCGTACAATTGTTTATTTATCCACTTATCAACCTAGCATCCCTAATTAATAGTCAACACCAAGTTATTAGTAATAGGTCATCTCTCCAGGAGTCATCTTTTTGCTTGCTTTAGCGTTGACAATGGTTTTTGTTCAGCTATCTGACTACTCAATCTCACCAATGGCTTTGCATCGTTCGTTTGCGGGCATATACCAGAAAAGTAGCTGATGTAATAAGATTATTGCTAAATGCTAAATAAAATCACCGTAAATAGTTAAAAGTTTCCAATCTAGAATCCTAAAGATAAAGGAAATTAGTAAATGAAGATGACCTAACATCTATCTCTCAGACTAATCAAATAACTAGCTTAGAATATAATTAAAAATCACCTAATTCTAAGACATAAACCTACATTTAAACATATGAAAAAGTATAATGAAAAAAATATTCTTTGCGAGAATTAACTGATCTCGTGTTAGATTGAAAGAAATGTGATGCATATTTTTAGAATCGATCTGTAAAGAAATTTTTTTAAAAATAAATTAAGCAATGTTGACAATGTGCACCCACGTCAAACCTCTATCTCCATAAGCCAGA
The DNA here is from genome assembly GCA_014182395.1 of Eucalyptus sp. ANBG9806169. NCBI lineage: Eukaryota > Viridiplantae > Streptophyta > Magnoliopsida > Myrtales > Myrtaceae > Eucalyptus > Eucalyptus sp. ANBG9806169. Next base: position 67,630 of record JABKBG010000014.1, on the reverse strand, counting down.
AAATTAATAAAAAATAATTATACAAAGAAAGCAGAGTGACTAGCCTCTAGCGTCGGTAGAGTCGAGTGCATACATTTCTATCGACAAAAAAGAATTAATCAATTTACTGAATTTCAGAGCGTAAAATCCAGTCCTGCAGCCCAAAGGGGAGATTTATTTTTCCCTTATAATGTTGTCCAACCCAAGTTGACAGATAAAACATTTTTAGGTACTCTGTTTGCTTGATTTTGCACTGACACCATATGCATCTTGATATAAGTTATAATTCTAAATAAAGGCATGAAATTAACTTATTTAAAAAATAATAATTAAAGGACTGAACTTGCTGACGAGCCAAATTTTTGCCGGCTGACTTTTTTTGACCAACTAGAACCGGGCAATTTTGTCTAAAATTTGTAACCGGGCTAAAAAAAAATCTGTCCCAAAAAGCAATACCCAAATTGAATTGGGATTAGGGTTCTTCTTTCTTTTCTTCTTCCTCTCAGGTACCCAAGCAAATTCCCCCTCCCCCGTTCCGCGCACCGCCCTCGCCTCTCCTCGCCAAGGAGAATGCTCCCTGCATTGGGTTTGCTGATGAAATTGATACCGTGGGGGCGGCAGAGAGGAACTGGAATTGGAGGTGGAAATGACGAAAGGAAAAACCATCCATCCCTCTCAGCAGCTTGTTTCCTCACCCTATCAGGTTCAAACTTATATCAGCTTCTCTTGTGCTGCTTCCATATGACCAGAAATCACGAGGAGTTTACTCTCTGATGCCAATTAGTCCGTGGTCGCCTCATGAACTCATCAGCACTGAAATCCCGAGGATGATGGTCAGAAATATAATGTCAGAAAAGCTTGTGGAAGACATCGATGCTGCCATGGAGAGAAATTTCGGATGGTGCCACAGGAAATTGCCCCAAGTCACGTAAGGAATAACCGGGAGATGAGTTCCGCACTGTCCTCACAGAGTTTTGTTCAAATTCCTGCTGAGAACCAGGTTCCTCCTTCAGTTTCATCTCCTGTCTTTGTATAAAGTAGGAACAGTAAGTCTCCAGCCTGCGCATCCTCAACATTCAGTCAAACAACTTCAACTAATGAAGTGCATGGAAAGTGTCCTTTGCCGCATAAGCCAGAATTATATTCATATGTTGAGCTGTTGTTATCTGTTAAGAACCTGTGTACTTTAGCATCAGATGCAAACAGCCCGCCTTTAATATAGGATTTCATGAACCACTGGATCCAGTTTGTGTATATTTTCAGCTCATTAGGAGGAACTTTCGGGGAAAAATGCTGCTAGCTGTTTGAATGATATTGCACATCTCTTGCGAAGAACTCTGGTGTCTCTCTTCGAGATGCCTCAGTACCGAGTCAGGGAACAGCGTTACTTACATTGAAGTCCACAGACTTTTAGCAAGATCCCGGAAGCTTGCCGTGTTGATGCCATCTTTTTTCATGAGGAGGACGGCAAAACCTTGAGTTACCTTCTCACTTCGCAGCGTACCATTGGAATGCTTTTGCCCAAGTGGTCATGGATTCATCTATCACCGTGAAATTATCCGTGCGCTCAATAGAATCTTCTCCCTCTTTCTGCTTTGTTGAAGGGCAGCTTCAATTAATCTTGTTCTTCGCAAGAGCCCAGCGATGATCCTTAACATGTGGAAACTTCCATATGTTTAACTCAGTATGATCCTTAACATGTGGAAACTTCATACACTCAGCCCATGCACAGTCATCATCGACATCAAGTATCGACCAAAGTCAGAAATTCCCATTCATTTAACTGATTCCACAGCCCATCCATCCACCGTTCTTTCAGTTCATAACATCCATAATACACTTTGTTTAAGATTTATTTTGTTCTAAGCCCAATTTGAAGTTAAATTCTTGTTCGGGGACCGGATCAGACTAACCTGGCCCCGTCTGGCCTGGCCTGGGCCCATTTAGCATACAAAAATTTTGGGCCGTTCTAAACTCGATACATTTTTGTGGTGCTTGATGTCATTTTCCCTATTATTTTCATCAATTTAGAAAGGATGTATCATGAAAGTATTTTAATAATAATCTAGTTTGAGGAAATATATAAGTAATATATCTTTTTAAATATTTTTCTATCGAGAGTACTTTGGACATTGTGATTAACTGATCCTTAGAACGTGCCTTTTTATGGTATGGTTAGGAAATGTAATCAGCAGCTGGGTGGCCCACTCGGCCTACCCAAGCCCGCCTAGGACTAAGAAGTGAACGAGCAAGTTTATACAATATTTTTACATGAGAAAGTCCAGCCAACTCATCTTTAACCTAGCACAAACTGAAAATTATTGTATAAATTTTATATAATGGATGAGTTTGGTTAACACATTAGGCCCGATCTTCAACTCAGCCTAATTAAAACCCTTCCAATGATCACCTCCATAGTAGTACAAATTTATAATATGATTGGTTGTGATTTCCTAAAACCTTAATTAATAACCGATCAATGAGTAATTATTTACTAAATTGGCTCGATAATCAAACACTCAAATTTGTGTGCTAGTATTTCGTCAAGAGGATGGGCAAGATATAGCCTTACCTTCGGCAATTTTTTGATTTGCAAATGAAAATGTGGGGCTAGTGTCTTTTATTGGTCCTAATTTAATCCCAATTCATCAACTCGGGGCTTGGAAAGGGCTTAACAACGTTGTTTTGCACGCTTTTGATGATATCATTACCCTATCGAGTCTAGTCGAGTAATTTTATATTAAATTAATACTAAATTAGATTTTTCAGTGAGGGAAAATGTCAATGCTAATTGCATGAACGTTTTCTTACTCCCCTCCAAGAACGCCCTCCTCAAGCCCACCAAGATCGTCCCTTACAACCTCTCCATCTCCACTGTCAATTCTCGTCAATTCTCTTCTTGTCCCTTTTCGCGTCGACCTCATGGTATCCAACGATCTGTTTTCGCTTACCTCCAGGTCTATTTACTTGTTACCATTTGTACCATCCTCTCTGGTGTTTTCTGCAACTGGGTATCTTTCAAATGAATTTAATTCCGTTTCCGGAGAGATTCAAAGCACATGGAACATCAAATCAAGCACAAAAGATAGAGAGAGAAACAGTGATGAGGCAGTGCTTTGCAGTAGTAAACAAAGAGATGGGAGTCGGGACCATCAGGAGCGGCGTCTTCGCTCACCCTCACGCAAACGCAGAACGTGTGTCATCCTATTGGGCATCTCTCTCTTTTACACCCACCCTCAGACAAACGCAGAACCTCCTCAATTCGGTTTTCAGATTTTCAAAAAGCTGCGACTCGGACTCCAGGCAAAAACCAATTGCAGCCAATTTGGGTCAAGTCCAATTTGCTTGATTTGTCCGTCCTTACCAATGGAGGAAACGGTGTTCTGCTCCTCTAACAGCGTTTGCTGAAATGGTTGTGGTGGAAAAACGAAGACCTTTCCAAATTACAAGAATCTTCTTTACAAAATTTTCAAAGATTTTCAATCCTATTCTAAATCATGCCTAATATGTGATGGGAATTTTAACTATCTAGAGGATTTGGAGGATTTTAAATCTTATATTATCTTATTTTATGTCTATCCAAATCCGAACGATGGTTTTAGTCCCACAGATGAAGGGCGTGTGCTTTGACTGACTGACTAAAGGCATTGAATGATGGAAAGAAGAGAAGTAGAGAGAGCATACTAGGTGCCCCTAAATGACAAGAGGGGAAGATGTTCATTTGTCGGCCAACGATTAGTCCAGAACTCGACCTCTTCAATCTCATCCCTACTACCAACGGATGCATATGCACATACTTTGAAATGATGTTGATATATAAATTTTATCATTTTATTTAGGACTTAATCGCATGCAACATTAGAAATTAGTTGCTAAAAAAAAAAAAGAAAGCAAAGAGTAAAATAAATAACTTTCATTAAAATACATCATGTGCGTTTTCTTTAAAATCCATTACATGTAGACATTAGGAGCATCTACATAACTACCACTAATTATTAAATCTAAAAATTGAAAAAAAAATTAATTAAATTTAAAAAAAGAAAAGCGGACCGGGCTAGGCCCAGTCCTTTCCAATTCTCCTCTCCTCTGTATCTTTTGCCGCCTGGGCCCAAGCCCAGCCTCTCTTTTTTTTCCCCCTAAGCCCGGCCCCTCCTCTCTTTTCTTTCCTCCCCTCATGCCAACCACTATTCTGCAAAAAAGAAAGGAGAAAGAAGCAGAGTACGAGCAAAAGGAGACAGAGGATCGCCACGGAGCAGAGGACGGCATGATCCACGGGTCGGATCAGTCCGGCCGGCAAGCTGGCGGTGGCAGGGGCCATGCGCGCCTGCCGGTCGCCCTTAAAAGAGAGGGGCTCACTCATTTGCGAAGTGAGGGAGCTCTTCGGTGAGAGTCCAGGAGAGAGAGAGCGAGAGCGAGGAGAGCGTGAGCCCGAGAGAGTGATCTGCCGTCGGCGGTCACCGGAAGTCCGTTCATTAGCTGCCATTCGCTGCAGCCCTTCCCCCCCGAACCCGGTAGGTCTCCCTTGAGCATGTGTGTTCCGTTTTTGGGAGCTTCAGACCGGAGCTCCCACCAACCCGTTCGCACGAGTTTCGGTCCCATTGGTCCTCCATGAGAGCTTCTGTGTGTTCTAGTATGCGTTGTTAGGAGATAAGTTCGTGCTAGGGTCTCTAGCAGGTCTGAGGTCCCTCGTTTCAGTAGTGCATGCCGGCCATTCGTTGAAATGCTCGAGGGAATTTCGAGTCTCTTTAGTGGGTTATGGCCAAGGTCTGATGTTGTTGTTCATACTCATGTCAAATGCGTATTATACGTCTCTGTGCTTGTATGTCTAATTTCGAGCTTGGTCCGAACCTGTATTCTTAAATGAGCCTAGATTTCTTTGTTAGCCAGTGCATCCTAAGTGTATGATGAAATATCTCAGAGAAGGCTGAAAGCTAGTTCGCGTTTAAACCAGAGATCGACCTGTCTTTACTTCTATAACTGTTGCTCCATGTTCGCTCTTTGTGGATTCGCTGTGCTCTGGTGTGATTTTCGTGAAATGGTCGTGCACCATCGAGTCAGCAAGGTTTTCCCTCGCGCTGGAGAGAATTTTGGTGGCCGCCAAGAAGGTAGCCAACGGCGGTCGACGCCGGTCGGAACGGATGGCCGACGGGTGGTGGTTGCCGACGGCTGTCGACGCCGGTTACTCCAGCCAGCTCTGGTGTGTGGTTTCGATTCGGTGGAAAGCCGGCTTTAGGCGTGCGGGGGCAAGCACGAAGGAGAAGTAGACCAAAGGGGAGGAAGAAATAAAAGAAAAAACAAAAGAAAAAGTAAAAAGTACAACAAAATATGGAAAAAGAAGTAAAAGTTTGCTTCGGGAAGGCGGAATGCAGAGAAAAGGTGCAGCGGAAGAGACAAAATGGTGGAGAATAAAAGAAATTACGAAATCATTAAAAAATTAAAAAATTAAAAATTTTACTTTTTAAAAAGAAAAGTTTTCCTTTTTTTAATCCAATTGGGTCAGGTCCAGGTCGTCGTCGGGTCAATGGGCCGGGCTGGGTTTACCCGGTTGGGACCCCTTTTCCCGAATATAATATTAAATATTAAATATATATTAAAAAAATGAAAAAAAAAATTTTCAAAAAAATAATAAAAATTCAAAAAAAAATTTCCGAAAATTCAAGAGCTTTCAAAGAACATTAATACTTTAAGAAAATATTGAAAATTCGAGTTTTGTATTTTAAATAATAATTAAAAATTTTAAAAATTTTAAAAATTTTAAAAAATAAAAAAAATGTCAGAAAATTCAGAATTTCTTTGAAAAATTTTAAAACAAACTTTCCAAGCTATTTTCTTAAAAAATAAAAGTTTCTTAACCCTAAGTGTGCTAAAAAATTGAGTAAGCCCTTAGGGCTCTACCTTAGGGCTTCAATTGTCTTCAAAGACAATTTACTCTTGTTTGCATGTTTTTACTATTTTGATCCCTTTAGTCCAGTTAAGATTAGCAATTATCTTTTCCTTAATGTTAAATATTTGTTCTCCTATACAATTTATCTTTTACGCTTTCCTTGGCTGCTAATTGTTATTTTAATGATCGTGTACCCACATGATCACCTCACGTGTTAATGGATTGGTATAAAATTAATCAAAACTGCTTGACAAAATTTAAAATGAACAAGATTATGTACTAAAATGGCACTAATTAATTAATCCGTGTAATCAAGTCCCCGACTCTAAATTTTCTAGTTGTATAGAAAGTGAGGTATACTTTCACGCCTCTCTTGATTTCTAGCCGACCTTAATAAGCTAGTGGCAATTCCTTACTACATAATTCTTATGAACGTTTCAATGTCGCGTGAGGTACAAGTGTGGGAGAGCTTGTGCCTAATCATGGACCGTAGGCCTACCTTTTAGGCAATACCTCTAAATCTATTCCCTCCCCTGAGAGGTAGGTCGCAACAAATGACAAGGGAAAATAGCTCTTTTCAAGAGAATAGAACGGTTGCTTTTGGGAGTTCTCTCTATTGGACGTTGAAGACATCCAGCAAAAATGGTTTTCTTTTTCTTTTGCCAAAGTCTTACATATGACCTTAATGCCAAGGAATTTCTTGGGTTAATTGTGCACTATTTGTTGGTCATTTTACTAGCCTCTGTTACTTAACTCGATCACGTGGAAAAAATGGTATTGGCATTCAATGCGAACTGGAATTAATAAAGGATAAATTGATAAATAGACTGTCAAATATTCAATTGATAAAATAATCAACTTGATCAATCGTGGAAATAATTTTGGTTATGCCAAAAGTATAATTGATTAATGGGCGGATTGACGGTTGTGGATTTAAGGTTAATGATGCGAATAGCGAAAATGGTGGGTTAGTTTTGGACATCCATTTTATCTATTGTTATTTATGATTGCTAATAAGGTTTGCTTGTTTTGTGAGATATAAATTATTTAAAAGAAATTTTCTTTTATATTGTTTAAAAAAATAAACGAAAAATATTTTCCTTTCTTGGATCCTGCGTTGATCCTCCCTCCGTTTTTCTGGTGAAATCATGGTTAGTGTCCTCCTTTGTTCAATCACTCGTAAAGTTACAACCGAACCTTATATTCCCGTAGATCTTACTTTATAGGTATTCACAATTTATTCCCTTTCTTATGAGAAATTTTATGATTCTTTTATTGACGTTATATATATGCCTTCGTGACTACGGCAATCTTCTTATTTAGTGAAAAACTTCTCGTAATACATAGATAATAAATTATACAAAATTATGATATACAGTCATTAAGAAAAAAGAAATTTTTTCTTGTACAGATACTTATTTTGGTTCATGCAGAAATGTTTTTTTTTTTTTTGGTAAAAGGTAAGAATAGTTCATGCAGAAATGTTCCTTCACGAAATTTACAAATTTTCAAATTGAGATTTTGTTGTGACTTGTTAATGACTAATACCCTTTATTGTGTGTGATTTCATCCAGATATCTTGTGCAAAATCTTTTTGAACTCATTTCATCAACAAATTTCACGCCCTTTAACCTAAATCATAGCTCCGTTGCTACTTTAGAAATTGATGTGGTCTCTTATTGAGCATCAAATTTCACGCCCTTTTCAAATACTTATTATCTTACAATTTGCTGTATCTGTTGGTAGACAATTTTGTACATTGGTTTCAGTACATTTGGCACTATTTGATCAATAGTTTTCTGATTTGCATATTGTGTTAAATTGCAAGACCGCAAATTTTTGTTTAGAAGTAACTAGGCATGCTTAGAATAATTGGACTTTCTTTTCTCTTCGATTGAGATTAAGTGATTTGCTCTTGACATGTTTCTAAAAAAGTAGACAGAAATTGGTGTTCAAAAGTTTTGATTTTTTTTTTTTGTTCAAAGTCAAAAGTTTTGATGAAAAGGGACATTTGTGTGTTGATTAAGTGAAAAACAAGATATTGCAATGCAGTTTGCACAACCCTGTGGAAAGAATTACTAGTGATGTTGACAAACCATAGGATTTATTTTTGTATGTCTTATAACATAATTATTATAATTTAAGGTGGCAAATTAACATTTATGGATTAATCAATGCATCATGTTGCAATTAATCGTGGTCACTGGTTTTTTTTTTTTTTTTTTTTTTGGTCACTGGTTTGGTGATTCGTCCCTGAGTATAACTTCTTTTCTGATTTTTGCGGGAATTGATTGCTGTAATTGGTTCTTCATTACCATATGAACCCACGAGCCAAAAACATGCACATGTTCGCAGTGAATTTAGTGAACCAAAGGAAAGCTGTTTATATTATGTTATATTTGTCAGTTAACATGAGTAGTTTTTTATAAGAAGATTGTCCCAAAAATCTTAAATATTTTATATGACGGCTAATTCAATTATAAACTTTTCATTTTGGTCAATTTAATTATAAAACTTTTTATGATTTACTAATGTAGTCATTTCGACTAATTTTTGCCCGAAATTATTAACATAGACATTGGCATTAGTTATTCTATGTGCTATGGCCAGTTTTAATGTGGATGATTTTTGTAACTTATTTAAAAAAATTGAATTTTTATTCCCTTTTCCTTTTTTTCTTTTTTATTTTCATTCGAGGCCTCCATGATGGTCACAATTTATTTCTTTTTGTATAGAGGTTCTAGATTGGCGGAGGGAAATAGAAAAAAAAAAAACACAAAAGAAAAGGAAAAAGGAGAAAATAAAAGGAAAAAAGAAAAAAAGAAGAAAATGTAGAAAATTGTAAAATAAAATTGTGAAAATCATTCATGTTAGCATTGACCATATTATATAAGACAGTTGATGTCCATATAATAATTTTATGGCCAAAATTGACCCCAAAGATGACATTGACAAAACTTAAAAAAATTTATAATTAAATTGGTCAAATCGAAAAATTTAAGACTGAATTGATTATTTTACAATAAGTTTAGAACCTTTTAAATAACTATTCCAATTTTGGATAGATAACTTGCCTATATGCTGATGTTCCGTAAAATGATGATGGTGAATTATCGGCAAAAAAATAAATAAATATAGCAAAGAACTTGTAAAGTTATTTTCAAAGGAAAATTACAAAAATCATCTTTATTTTTAGTGTGTGTTTGGTAATGTTTATGTTCCCCGAGAGTAGATTCTAATCATAAATGATTATTTTTTATTCGTTTTCCTGGGAAACTAATTCGAGTAAAAGAATGCGTTTGGTAATCTATCCAAAATTTCGATTCGGAATAAATTGCGTTTGAATCGTGCTCATTGATTATATTTCAAATCAAATTTTTAAAATTTTTTAAATAAATTTTTTACCTTTTTTTTTTTTTTTTTTTTTTTTTTTTTTTTAACTTTTTCTTCTATTCTTCTTCTTCTTCTTGTGGTCGGCGACCTCACGGAGCGTCACCGCCCTCATCGGCCGAGCCTCGCGACAGTTGGGCAAGCATTGCCGATGGCCAGGCGGCCTCGCTGGGGCTGGGCGAGGCTCGCCTGGCCATCGGTGGGGCTAGGCGAGCCTCGTTAGTGGCTGGGCTTGCCTCTGACAAGCTCGCCGAACCTCGCCCTGGCTTGGCGAGCTCATCGAATCGGCGAACGGCGATTGGTGGCGGCGGCGGTAGCGGACGGCGGCAAGCAATGGTGGACGGCGATCGCGGAATGGCGGAAGGGAATAAGAAGAAAAGTTGGTTTTGATTCTCAAATTTGTTCTCGAAACAAAAATCAATTTTTTTTTATTCTCAATTCTTGTCCAAAACTGTTTCCAAGAACAAAAATTTTACCAAACGCAATTTTGTTCCCAAACTGATTCTGGGAACAAAAAATCAAAATCATGCACTGTTTGGATAGTTACCAAACAGTACCTTACTTTCTCATAAAAAACATTCTCCTCACGTCTAAAAACCTACAATTGTCATTCTACAATTTGCATCTCTCATCCAAATATAATTTATCAAATTGTAATTTTGCTTTCCAATGTATCTCATCCCCAAAAAAATCCTAACCGCCCATGCTCTCTCCTCTCCACTGCCCAAGAGGTTTGATTAGTCCGGCACACCATCTCCTACATTATTCATTTTGGAAGTCATCTTTAACTCTAATTTAAGTCGATCCACAACCATTAAGTAGCCACATATAAAAATCAAAATGTACTATAAATTAGGGGTGTGCAACGGGAACCGCCCGAACAGGGAACCCGGTTTGGGCGGTTCTGTCCGGCGGTCGGTTCCCGGGCCAAAGTGGGAACTGGACCGAACCGAACCGAATCAATTTTTTATTTATAATTTATATACATAGAATATGTAAAATATATAAACATTATAACTTATTGCAACCAAAATTGCAATTTGAGGTAGCAACCTCTTATGTGGCCAATAGATCATTAAAACAATTATTGTTACTCTTTTATTTATAAAGAAAATCTACTTGTTAGTTTCATTTTCTACTGGATGTGGGATTAAGGCTCTAAGAGACCCACAAGGCACTTCAAGTCTCCAAGAGTCCCACATCGACTAAACATTCAAAAAGTAGAAGAAAGATTGTCTATAAAACTTAAGCCAAATACAACTTTTAGACAAATTGTTCATGGCCGTCATGGTTAAGGTTAAGTGTGAAACACATGAAGTGTGAATCACACAAGTGAAGTTTGAATATTTTGCACGTGGAAACATGTGATTAGTTTTGTTGAATCACATGAGAATCGAATTGGATTGATCCGGCAGTTTGGGTCCGGAGTGTCGTCACTCTTTAGTGCAAAAAGTAGAGCTGATTTTGTTGGAACGGATTTGGTGGAACCGATTGTCCAGTCTGGTTCCCGGTCCTAGGACCAAACGGTTCGATCCACAGTTCCCAATTTTGGGAACTAGTGCTCTTAGTCCAGTTCCTAGGTCCAAGGTGGAACCGGATTGAACCGGGAACTGATCACCCCTGCTATAAATTAAAAAGAGATGCCTATCAACATATGATGCGCTTGGCAAGATTTCTATTTCAAGAAATAATTTTTGAATAAAAAAATGTATTTAGTAACTATATAAAATTTATTTTTTCAGAATAGAAAAAGAAAAGTAATGCAGTTGATACTATCCACTATTTTTTTTTGCAATGTAAATTTTTAAAAATCTTTTAATAAAATTTTAAAAATTTTCTTTTTCTCTCTTCTTCTTTCTCCTCCTCTAGCTAGCAGCGGTGTAGCGCGATGAGGAAAAAAAGAAAAGAAAAAAAGAATTAAGAAAGAAAATAATTTATTTTTAAAAATTATTTACGAGAATAGGAAATTATTTTTCTACTTCTTTTTCATTCTAAATTTATTTCTTGATTTTTAATTTTAAAAAATAAAAAATTAATTAATATTATTAAATGATTTTTTTATTATTATTATCTTGGAAGCAATAGAATGTTCAAAAAAAGTCATAAATTTTGTCAAGTTGGTTCATTTAAGTCACTAAAGTTAACATTGTTAGATTTACTAATGGAATTTGCCGACGTGACACCGACGTCATATTTGAAATGAATTTTTATTTTTCAAATGTTTTTTTAAATTATTTTTTATTCAAAATCTTTAGAAATTAGATAAAAAAACTAAAAATGAAAATCTAAATTTATTTAAAAAAACAAAACTGTAAAAAAAAAATTTTTAAACAAATTAAAAAAAATGTAAACAATAAATAAAACAAATTTTAAACAATTTTTTAAAAATAATTTTTATACAATTTTAGAAAAAATAATAATTTAAAACAATTTTTAAACGATAATTTTAAATAATAATAATAATAATTTTAAATAATTTTTAAAAATATATATTTTTAAAAATTTAGAAAATTTTTAAAATAAATTTTCTTAAAAAATATATTTTTATTTTTAAAAGTAATTTTTTAAAATATATATTTTTATTTTTTTAAAAATAATTTTTAAACAATTTTTAAAAAAATCTCCAGTGATGGGTGGCGGTGGGAGAGGGTAGCCTATTTTTTTTTAAAAAATTTAATTTTTTTTTTTTTTTTAGTTTTTTGTGATTTTTTTAAAATTTTTCTTTTTAGTTTTTTTGAAAATAAGATAAAATGAATAAATCTAATTTTTAGTTTTTAAATCTATTTTTTAAATGAATGAAAATTAATTTAAAAAAATCCACGTGAAAGAAAAAAATTATTTAAAATGACATGTCAGCATTTTTAACGAAAAATGCTAAAGGTGTTAAATTTAGGAATCAATTGAATCAATTTGACAGTTTTAGGATTCGATTGCACTTTTTATAAATTTTAATACTCAATTACATTTTTTTTTTGACAAGTTTTAAAACTTTTGCCGAGCATATTCCTAGAACAAAGAACGTATAAAGAGCAGTGATACCGCTGGTTTTTCAAAAACCGCTGGCGCCCGCTGTTTCTAAAAAACCGCTGTTTCGCAAAAACCGCTGTTTCTCAAAAACCGTTGGCGCCCACTGTTTCTCAAAAACCGCTGTTTCGCAAAAACCGCTGGCGCCCGCTGTTTCTCAAAAACCGCTGTTTCGCCGGGCCCACTGAAAGAACATGTGACCCTAGCCATCAAATCACCAGAAAATGAAAACAGCCATGATTTATGGCGGACTGTGTGCAAACGCATCCAACTTCCCCTAGCTTTCCACGTAATTTAAAAATGCTGGCTGTCGGAAGCAAAATTGTCGTACTCGGATAGTGCTATAAATAAAATGATAGGAAGCATTGGAGATTTTGACCTGGGCAGGTCCTCAAAATGCTCGAAGGAAAGAGGGGAAGATCTCCAAGAGGTGAGACTCCACAGTTCTAAAATCAATCTATTTTTTATTCGTTTCTTTTACAATCTCCTTTTCGTCGATATTTTGTTGGGAAACATGGAGAAACATGAGTAGCCGGTTGGGAATGTTACTTGGCATTTTGTTGCATTCTCTATCTTTCCGATATTCATGATTCACGGGAAACTAGAACTAGGAAGAATGGAGATTAAAACAAGAAGTGATGGTATTAAGTTTAATTGCATTCATGGAGTCATGAGAGAGGGGCGTTTAGTGTGCATCACTCAGCGCACAAATAGCTGTCGAACTTTCCCCTCCCTTGAATTTGCAGTGACAGCAATCCAAGCAACAAAAGAGAATGAAAAACTATGAGCAATGAGTAAAGCTGGTGTTTTTTTCATGATAAGATCGAACTACTGCTTGAAAGATGAAAAGATCCATGAATTTATACCTTCACGAATATAAAAATCTAGATGATTTCGCGGCCAAATGCGTCTCCGATTCTATTCTTGTCAAATCCCCCCCAAGAAAAATGATGGATACAAAAGTTGAATCTTGAAGCAATATAATAGGAATGGCCGGATTCAAGCTCCTTTAATTTATCCAATGTTCTTGTGCTTCTTCTATGCAAAACCAAATATTGTTATACTCGAACGATCCACGCCAAATAATCTCCAGTAGAAAAATGTCAACCCTAAAATTTTCCCCTGCAAGTTCCTTAAAAAGGGCCCTTGCAATTTAAGTCAACTGTTATAATTTGTCATCGAGCGATGGATTAAGTTTTAAGTAGTAGTTGAGATTATTACAATGCAATTCATCTACTTTTTCACACATAGGGTCGAATTTTGATTCCTTATACTTTCTCGTTCTCCGTTCCTCCTCGTATCTTAATTTTCTTCTCTTCCCGTTCTCTAGCAACTTAAATCATACAAGAGCTAAATTGTGTGCTCAATCACCTAGTCTGAGTTAGTTGATTGAGGACGTTAGGGATTTTAAGCTAAAAAACTGGATGCTATCTGTCAGATCACATTAACTCCACGTAAAATCCTTAAAATCATCTACACATCCCAAAATATGTCGACTCAATTAATTGATTTATATGATGTTTGCAAAGTACTCATCGCATGGCAATGGGGTCTTATACGCTCATAAATGATAAAAATCTTGCGTGCTCGGTCTAGAAATTATATAAAAAAGCATGGTCAGCATATATTTCGGTCTTGGCGATTCATTCGAAACTAAAGACAACCTGTGCCTGTAATCCACATGGCGCACTATATGCAACTTTTCAGTTCATGCCTGCTTTCCATTAACGAGATAGAAAGGAAATATATTCCCAGACGTGCCTTCAACTGGAAAGCGACATAAGCTGAGTATGAACCTCTGCAATCTCAACCTGCAGATGATCTCGTGCCTTGGAACTGCAAATCAGGGTTTGAACCCAGGACAGTGAACTTGGAATTGCCCAAGTTCACGCCCTTCTATCTAATTGCTTAAAGACTCTTTTAAGCAAAATCCACTCGACCCACATGAAGATAAGTAACGTATACTTTCCTCAAGCCATATTCATGGCCTTCAACCTTAGACTATTGATGATATTAAGCAGAAATGACAAGCTCGAGTATCAACCTCCAATCTCAACCTGCAGATGATCTCGTGCCTTGGAACCGCACAGAACGAGCTGTATTCATAGTCTTAAATCTCAAACTGCAGACGATCTTAAGCAGAAATAAAGCACCAGTGACGGACAACCACACTCCAAGAGCACAACAAACTCATTGACAGACAAACAAAACCTTCTAAGTCGTGGATTTGGACGTTCCCGCAAATCAGGGTTTGAACCCAGGAAAGGGAACTTGGAACTGCCCAAGTTCACGCCCTTCTATCTAATAGCTTAGAGACTTGTAAGCAAAATCCACTCCACCTACATAATATATACTTTCCTCAAGCCATATTCATGGCCTTAGACTGCAGATGATCTTAAGCAGAAATGAAACACCAATAATTACAACTACACACCAAGAGCACGACAAGCTGAGTATCAACCTGCAATCTCAACCTGCAGATGATCTCGTGCCTAGGAACTGCACAGACTAGTTTCCTCAAAGCTGTATTCATGGCCTTCAATCTCAAACTGCAGACGAACTTAAGCAGAGATAAAGCACCAGTGACATACAATCACACTCCAAGAGCACAACAAACTTATTGACAGAAAAACAAAACCTGCTAAGTCGTGGGTCCGGATGTTCCTGCAATTTAGGGTTTGAACCCAGGACAGAGAACTTGGAACTGCCCAAGTTCACGCCCTTCTATCTAATAGCTTAAAGACTAAGCAAAATCCACTCGACCTACATGGAGATAAGTAACATATACTTTCCTCAAGCCATATTCATGGCCTTCAACCTCAGACTACTGATGATATTAAGCAGAAATGAAACACCAATAAATTACAACTACACACCAAGAGCATGACAAACTTGGTGACAGACGCAAAACCTGCTGAGTCGTGCTTAAATCTCCTTCAAAGCCATGGGTCTGGATGTTCCTGCAAATCAGGGTTTGAACCCAGGACAGAGAATTGGGAACTGCCCAAATTCATGCCCTTCTATCTAATAGTAGCTTAAAAACTCTAGGCAAAATCCACTCTGACCTACATGAAGATAAATAATACATACTTTCATCAATCCATTTTCATGGCCTTCAATCTCAAACTGCAGATGATCTTAAGCAGAAACAAAGCACCAATTATGTACAACTACACAGCAAGAGCACGACAGACTCAGTGAGAGACAACAAAACCTGCGAAGTCATGCTTAAATCTCCTTCAAAGCCATGGGTCTGGATGTTCAGGGCTTCAACCCAGGACGAAGAACTAGGAACTACCCAAATTCACCTTCTATCCAATAACTTAAAGACTCTAAGCAAAATCCACTCAACCTACATGAAGATAAGTAACATATACTTTCCTCAAGCCACATTCATGGCCTTAAATCTCAAACTGCAGATGATCTTAAGCAGAAACAAAGCACCAATTATGTACAACTACACAGCAAGAGCACGACAGACTCAGTGAGAGACAACAAAACCTGCGAAGTCATGCTTAAATCTCCTTCAAAGCCATGGGTCTGGATGTTCAGGGCTTCAACCCAGGACGGAGAACTGGGAACTACCCAAATTCACCTTCTATCCAATAACTTAAAGACTCTAAGCAAAATCCACTCGACCTACATGAAGATAAGTAACATATACTTTCCTCAAGCCATATTCATGGCCTTCAATCTCAAACTGCAGATGATCTTAAGCAGAAATAAAGCACCAGTGATGTGCAACTACACACCAAGAGACTCAGTGAGAGACAACAAAACCTGCCAAGTCATGCTTAAATCTCCTTCAAAGCCATCGGTCTGGATGTTCAGGGTTTGAACCCAGGACGGATAACTGGGAACTGCCCAAATTCACACCCCTCTATCCAATAACTAAAAGACTATGCAAAATCCACTCGACCTACATGAAGATAAGTAACATATACTTTCCCTAAGCCATATTCATGGCCTTCTATCTCAAACTGCAGATGATCTTAAGCAGAAATGAAGCACCAACAATGTACAGCTACACACCAAGAGCACGACAAACTCAATGACAGACACAACAAAACCTTCTAAGTTGTGCTTAAATCTCCTTCAAAGCCACAGGTCTGGATGTTCCTGCAAATTAGGGTTTGAACCCAAGACGGAGAACTGGGTACTGCCCAAATTCATGCCCTTCTATTTGATAACTTAAAGACTTTAAGCAAAATCCACTCAACCTACATGAAGATATGTAACATATACTTTCCTCAAGCCATATTCATGGCCTTCAATCTCAAATTGCAGATGATCTTAAGCAGAAATAAAGCACCAATGATGTACAACTACACACCGAGAGCACGGCAAACTCAGTGACAGACGACAAAACCTGCCAAGTCATGCTTAAATCTCCTTCAAAGCCATGGGTCTGGATGTTTCCGCAAATTAGAGTTTGAACCCAGGACAGAGAACTGGGAACTGCCCAAATTCACACCCTTATATCTAATAGCTTAAAGACTTCAAGCAAAATCCACTCGACCTAAATGAACATAAAGTAACATGTACTTTCAAACGCAATATATCAGCTCAGTTTTTGACCATGCAACATCACGTCTAACTTTATCAGCTGTTCTACAGAACAATGATTGAACCCGTCAAGCCGGCATCTCTCTGGAGCTTGGATTGCGCTTGATACAAGAACTCCCCTGCCTGCACGACTTGCAAGATGTCATCTTAGAGCCTCAGCCATTCCAATAGAAAGATGAACCGAGTATTCACGAGATAAAAAATCATCAGAAATCACCTGCTTGGCGGCAAGGCAATAGGTAACTACTTGTCCCGCCGGAATGGGTTGATCTGCTCCGTTACACCGCCGATTGAGGACCTACAATTTCATTCCAGGATGAAAAGGTCTATCAAAAACTTTTGATCGAATGACCTAACGCTTCTGACAAAAAAAAGAAGACCCAGACGCTCTTTATATGTGATCGGCATCACCTTTTGGAGTCCCTGCCAATGAATCTCGAGCTCGTGTTCCAAGCCGTTTCTGATTTGCACAACGATTAAATCCCCCGAATGCGCAAAAATTTTAGGGGCCATCGCCTTGCCATTAATGGCGATCACCAGCATATGCTTCGGATCGACCCTTTGCTCCACGTCCCAGCGGAACGGGAGCAATCGGGGCTCGGCAGAACCCACGATTGCTAGAACGCAAACAAGCCATGGGATTAACCCGCCCATCCTTGGTGGCGTTTGTTCGTCGGGGCAAGGCGATTGTGGACTACCCAGCAAAAACAAGGGTCTCAGAAAGAACATGAAAAAAACAGGGGTCGGTTCAGAAAACAGCGCGCCGGGGTTGCGGCTCAGCAAGAGGACAATTCTGTCCTCTCACTGATTGAATGAAAATCCTTCTATTTCTTTGATGAGAAATGCGAAACGAAAAAACAAATAAAAGGGAAAAATAAGGGAAATCCAATCAAAATTAACTAGTGGCAGGTGGTGATGGGGTAGACAATGACACTAACAGGTATAAGCTGACGACGGGGGGTCAAAGAATGGAATATCTGCTCACGCCAGGTCTCTCTCTCTCTCTCTCTCTCATCCTTCTTTCTCGGCCACAACCGCTTCAGAGCTTTGACCTCCGCGCGTTCCCCCGCCGGCGCCCCATCTCAACCGACACTGCGCATCTAAACCTGAACCACCCCCACCATCGTCTCCGCTGGAAATGGTCCTCCATCTTCGTAGTCTTTGTGGTCATCTTTACCCGTCATTGGCCTTGAGCAGATGGCCAAAAATCTGAGGAAAAAATAGAAATCTCTTGAGAAAAAAAAAAAGAACTTGGGGAGAAATCTTTGAGACAAAGAAGGGGGCAGTGGGTCTCTTAGCTTGTACCTTTAGCCAAAAGATCTGAAATTTGGAGGGGTTTACAGAGCAACATGGGTAAAAAATCAGCAGGTCTCTTGGCTGAAAGGTAGAAGACATGGCGCAAACGACTTGAATTTTGGGAAATTTATGGAAACTGGGGAAGAAAGAAAGAAAGAAACCTGAATGCTAAAGCTCTCCCGTTTCTCATCGCAGCTCTTCGCCAGAACAGGGGAAAAAATTGAACCCAGAAATCCAAACTCTGAATGCTAAAATTGACCCAGAAATCCAAAATCTGCCTGCGACTTCCTCTATTCGTCTTCCGCTTCGTCTTTCCGGCGACCCAGCTCCAGATCTGGAGCAGAGCCTTGTCCATGGCCGTGACAAGCGACTGTGATTGGACTCCAGCGGTGGGAGGAAATTCAGCTCGCCGCCGGCGCAATGACCGCGGCGGGGTAAGGGCTCGTGGATGGAGGTTTGCGGCGGACCGGGGACTGTAATCGATGTGAGCGGCCGCAGCGGCGGCCACAAGACGGAGGAGGAAGAGAGAGAAAATAAGTATTTTTAATTTGTTTCATTTGTCTGCACATCAAAATATGCGTGTCAAGTTGCTGATTACATAGAAGCCATAAAAGGAATGCCACGTGGGAGATGATACGTGGGAATAAATCACTGAATATTTTCTCTGAAAAAAGCGGCTTGTCCTGCCGGGTCCACGGCGCGTCGAGTGCGCGGGCGTGGCGACGCGAGAATTTGCCTAAAAAGGAGAGAATTTTGACGTGTGTGTCCACACCCGTGTCGTTTTCCACTCTATTGGCATTAAATCAGGGCCCCGAATCTTTCCCACGAGTTGACAATTATTAAATTTATGCGGCCAAAAGGACAAAGGACAAAGACAGCTTTTTGTTGGGTACTTTACTTTCGTCATGCCGTCTCACTGTCTTTCCAAATACACTGGGACTTTCCCAACTTCAAGGGGATTAGGTCATATATATCTCTCTCCCTAATGTTACTGTCTAACATTATAAAAGCATCGTTTGGCACCGATTCTATTTTCAAGAACATTTTCTGATCAGAAATAAAAAAATTTATTTTGTTTATGGGAAATAATTTCTAAAGATTTTAAGTCGTTTGGTAGAATCGTCCAAAATTTTTGATTTTGGAATGTAATGTATTTAGACCGTACTCAAAATTTTTACTCAAAATCATTTTCGTTTAATTTTTAAATAATTTTTTTACTTTTTTTTTTTATTTTTTTCTTCTATTCTTTTTCTTCAAGTGGATCGGCGACCTCCCTGAGCGTCACTTGCCCGTGGCGGCAAGCCGGCCACCTTGCCCTCGGCGGGGCTAGGCGAGCCTCGCCAGTGGCCAGGCGGGCCTTTGGCGAGCTTGCGGGACCGGTTGCCTTCAACCGGTGGCGGTGGGCGGCGATGGCGGGTGGGTGCAAAGGGACGGCAACGGGCGGTGGCAATAGATGAAGAACAAGAAAAGGGTAGAAGAAGAAGATAATATATGGGCTTGATTATTAGATTTGTTCCCGAGAACAAAAATCAACTTTTTTCTTATTATTAATTCTGTTCCAAATCTACTTCTGGGATCAAAAAAATAAAAATTTGTTTTCAGAAACAAATTTTTTACCAAATACGATTCTGTTCTAAAACTACTCCCGAAAACAAAAGAATATAATCTGGCACTATTTGGATGGTTATCAAACATGCCCTAAGTATATGTTTGGGGGAGAAAAGATCCACTTCCTCCCTTAATTTTTTATTTGAAGGTAAATATTTCATTCATACCTTAAGATCTCAAAATAATATACGAGAAATTTAAAATAAACTAAATTCCAAACAAGAAAGTAGAATAATAAAGTATAAATTGTTGATAATAAGCACATTCTCATTCCACAAGTCTCTATATCGGCATCAACATAGAATGAAGGATGGCCAACTACTAAATCTCGGATTTCTGAACGAGTCGCACATATACCCTAATACATGTTCCTCGACGCTGAGGACATCCCCCAAGAGCGGGGGATTTCGTGACATTTCTGATTGGCTAAATGATGAGCACAAACCGTAATCTCAACTTCTAATTATTATGGTTTTCCTAATGGGGGTACACGCTTAGGTTCAATGTCATCAATACCATAACCATGCGGAAATACTAAAAATAGGTTGAACAAACTCCCACATCTATATCTCGATTGGGAGAGATTGAACAAGTACAAAAAAAAAACATTTGAGGAACTCTCATATCTAAATCTAGATTGGAAGATATAAATGCTCAAATCTGAGTTTAGATCGGGAGATGAGAGCTTCTAAAACTCCAAAAAGTCGTATGATCACTTCCATTTTAGTACATACATTGTTTACTTCACATTCTATTTTTCCTTGTCTTTTGTATTCCTTACTTTGTTCTACGTAATTATAAACCAAAAAGTTATATATACTCGAATATTCAAAACTACATAATGCTATAACTTTTTTCACGCCATTGAAAAAAAATAAAACTAGTGTTTTTGTTAATCCTTTTCACATTAAGCATGATGCAGTGAATTTTTCCAAGGTGTCCATGAAATGAAATTTATATGACAAGGTATGGAACAATTGTAACGGCTTGGTTAAATAAAGGCAAGAAGTGATTATTGGGGCCAAAGGACTTATATAAAGAGTGGTTCATTGTTGACATCTAAATTTTGGTGATCCTAAAGAAATAAAATAAAAATTGCATAGCATATCGTTTTTGGTCATCAGAGCAAATAAAAAGAAAAATAAGGGAGGATCAATTTGATTGATTATGAATGGAAGGTGGAAATTTGATTAGCTACCTTTGCTTTGGCAAATATTCAAATCTTAATATGTGGAAGCAAATTCCCGATCAAGAATCAAGAAATTAGGGAAGGAATCAAATTGCTCGAGGAAAGATCAAGCCGGTCGCGAAATCACACTCCAATCTGCAGACCACGAATTAAGGCAATAGAAAAAGGAAGCTTGAAAATTTCCATGGAAGGGGTGCTCGGAATCACTATAAAAAAAAGTGCAGAAAAAAAGCGTGAGAGAATTGGTGAAAACAATGAGAGAAAAAGGAGTCACCCTCTTGTCCATACAAAGTCAAAAAAGGTGCAGTCACTTCTTCTCTTCTCTGACAAAGTGCAGAGAAAAGAAGAAGTCAGCAAAAGTACAAGAGAAAGAAGGAGAGAGTGGACGTGAGAGGTAAAGAAAAAAAAGAGAAAAAAAAAAGAGGAGAGGTCGTCTTCTTCAGGAAGGCGTCTCCCACGCCTGGCGCCTGCAGTCTTCGCTGTCCCTCCATCCATCGCCGGAGCGCCGTTGCAGCAACCGTTGCAGCACCTTCGTCTGTCCGCTGCAATCTCGTGCTCCGAACGTCGACGTTGCGCCATCGTCCCCGACGCCAGCGCCACCTCTGCTAGTCGCTGCGTCCGCCGTCGCCCCTGCTGCCGCACCCGTCGCCGACGCTCACCCCTGCTACTGCGCCTCCGACCGTCACCGGCGCTTGCTGCCACTGACTCCCTCCTTCCGACGATCAGCGAACGCCAACGTTGCAGCAACCAGCCACCAACTCCCTCCTTCTAGTGACCTGCCACTCCACCTCTGTAGCTGCCCATTGCTGCTAGAGCTCCGAATGCCCACGAGCACCACCGCGACCCACGAGCGCCACTCCGCCCCACCTCTGCAGCTGCCGTCGCCACGCCTCCGTTGCTGTCGACTTCCCCGCTCTGCCCGACGCCGCGCCACTGTCCCTGATGCCAACGCCACCTCTGCTTGTCGCCGCATCCGTCTTCGCCCCTGCTGCCGTGCCTGTTGCCAACGCTCGCCCCTACTGCCATGCCTCCGCCCGTCACCGGCGCTTGTTGTCGGAGCTCTGAATGCCCGCAAGCACCACCGCGACCCGCGAGCGTCACTCCGTCCCACCTTTGCAGCTGCCGTTGCCGCGCCTCCGCTGCTGCCGATGCCCCCTCTACTAGACGCCCATGCCTCGGGCCGCCCGCTGCCGCATCGCTTCCCTCCCGTCCCTCGCTGGTCGTCGCACCTCTGCCTGCCCACCAACCACAGCAGCCCCACTTGCTCTATTGCTCTAGCAGCGCCTACACTTTTTGCAGGTATCCTGATTAATTTCCGGTGGCATACCATCACGACTAGCAAAACCCTTTCACTGCGGTGCTTCTCTTCTCTCGGACTTCCCTCAGCAAGTCCGACGTCCACCAAGTCAAGTCGTAATGCCGAGCACTAGTTCGTATTTTGATTACGCGCTTCAAATCAGGTAATGACCCAATCCAATTTGATTTAAATATGCTAAATTCAGATTGATTTCATTGTCTAATTGTGATATTGAATATTTTAGGTATTATTCGTAGAGTATTGTTGCCCAAAAATCAATATAATTATTAATTTGATTCGTAAGACGTCGAATCATTTTTCAATTATATTGATTTTTTTGGGCACTTTGATAGTATTTTGATTCTTGAATCATTATAATTATTAATTTGATCCACAAGATTTCGGATCACATTTTTAATTATTTTGAACTTTCTTATATGTTGTGATGTTTAGGGTTAAAATAATCGTTAATTTAATTCTTAAGACAACATATTATTTTTTTAATTATTTTAATCATTCATTTGATGAATATCATGAGTGGCTTGTTTATAATGCCTATCTGACAAGTGCCTTTTTTGGAAAACACTAAAAAAAAATTAAATCAATCTTGCATCGGATTATGATGGTTTCATAAGTTAGGATTGCATTTTTAGATTGCATGTTAGGATATGCATGACTTCATTATCTAGCTTGAATAGGATTGCACGTTTAGATAATTTTGGGATAGATTAGGATAGGATCTAATTAATTTTTTTTTTTTTTTTATAGATAGGATCTTAGACAATGTTTGCATATTTTAATAATCTCATTTAAAAAAAAAATATTTTTTTTAAGATAGTATAGGGTTTAAGTCAAATTAATCCCTAAAATAAATTAGAAAATTATTCATTTTAGATGGTTTAATTAGTTTTTTTTATTATTACGAATTTTAATAAAAAAACTCAAAAAATGTTAGGTGCATGTCAAATAGTTTGCATGTTAGGTTCATTTAATTAGAAATCACTTGTTAGTACAATTATGTCATGTAGTTAAAGTGTATAACAAAGTTCTAATTTCAAGATAAGAGAAAACCCAAAAAAAAATTGCTTGCTTTGTGTTTTAATTCTTTTGATGCAATTTATTTGATTCATTAAGTGTTTAATAATGGTTGAGCATTCGCGTGATCATCCCATTGCATGATAGTGATTTAGGCTAAAACCAATCCAAACTGCCTACAAAGATATTTTTGAAGATAAAAAGACTGGTACCAAAAATGCATTAGAGAAATCTAATGTAATCAAGTCCCCGTACCCAAAGTCACTGGTTCGTAGGAGTAAAATAATTCTTCCATTATTTTACTTAGGTGTCTAATCGACCTATCATAAGCTGATTAGTGGTGACTCTTAACTAATAATCTTTTGCATGCTAAAAACTTGAACTTAAGTTGCGAATTGGTATGGGCTTGGGAGAGCTCGAGCTAAGTTTAAACTTAGTAGTCCATTAGCCAAACCCTAGGTGGTGCACTTGAGATTAGGTCGCGACACTCTTGAAGAAGGGTGCAAGAGAAAATCAAACCGTGCACCAAATGAGGTGAGACTGATTTTGGAAAATATATGTGAAAACCGAAATTAATTTATGGAGGCACTTTTTGACATAAACGACAATGCTTAATTGTGGAACTCTAAGATCAAGCGTGCTCAGTGGAACCTCCTAAATAAGTCTTCACTTGTACATCAAATGACAAAATCTTATAGCTCGGTATAGGATAGGTTAGAGTGAATATTTAATCCATGATTTCACAATATGTTATTAGAGCGGGACTTCGTCCAATAGGTGTGTGGTTTGAGGACAAACCATCTGAACTGGTGGGCTTGTAATGACCTGATTCGATGAGGATGGGGAGTGGTTCTTAGGGTCAGAGGATCTGGACAATTAGTGGCTCTTGATAGGCTTCTAGGATAACTAAGTGGGCAAGAATGAACCTAACGGAGAGTGATTTTAGAATATATAAGCGAAAATTGGAATTAATTCACAGAGACGTCTTTTAATGTAACATCAATATTTAGCTTTGAAACTCCAAAATCAAGCATGTTCATATGAGAGCATTACCGAAATGAGTGATCTCCTAGGAAAGTGCCCACCTATATGCCAAATGATAAAATCGTGAGGCTTGGTATGGGATGAGCTAAAACGAATAGTACATCGAGTGAGTTAATCCACATATGTCACAACAACAAGACACAACACAAGGGCGTGATTTTGATCTTGATACCAACATATTAAGCTTTAGCTTATGTTAATTATCCTTCTATTAAAATCAGGGCAGCTTCCTGGACACCCTCAATTAAAGAAGGATTTGATTTTGAGCTTGACATAATAGAAATTTTGCCATAAGTATATGCTTTTTGTGACAAAATACGCATTATAGCAAAAACTTCTGTGACGACATGTGATATTTCTTGTGGTGATAGAGTAACCTTTATGATTATATACTTGACATGGGATCTTTTCAATCAATGTCCACACAAGAAGTTGCATTATTTGGGCATATCCCACCTGTACTGTTGATTCATTCTAGAGAGCTTAACCCTACACCACCAATGATAAAAAGAGAGATTTTCTATTCCATAGCCCCCCTCAAAAAAGAGAGAGTCGATGTCAAAGATGGAGACATCATTGTACTCTCGGAATCATCGCATTTCCCTTATTAGCCCTATAACTTTTTGGAGGGGATCTGACTAATCAACTGAAAATGGAAAAAGTTGTTCGCGTGCCCCACTAGGAAGAGTCAAATATGATTTTGGTGGCTGGATATTATAGACATGAGCACGGAATATTAGGATTTCCGTCTCGAATTTCAACATGTAGACTCGTGTAGAAACTTTATTAGTTTTCAACGTAAAAGTAATATTTTAGTTTCAATGTAAGATGTAAAGTGACAGTTCTTTAATCTGTTCTTTAAGATTAGCCAAAAACAAGCATCTCCTAAACTAAATGAAATATCAGGAATCAAGTAAGGGCAAAAACCCAAACTGATCCAAGTGCACCCTCATCGTGGCCATACATTTACCTTTAATCCTAGCCATGTGCTCTAGTAAGAGCCAATGAAAGCCTTCCTTTAGATTAACGGATGACATTAAGGGCTAAGATCGGGGCCTTTAAAAGTTTACTCCTCCAAATTTCTCACTCTAATTCCCTCTGTTACACTTTGGGCGGCCCATTAGCCCATTTCAGCTCACATAACACAGAGAAATAAACGAAAACTCTCTCTCTCTCTCTCTCTCTCTCTCTCGATCGCGTTACTAGAGGTGGCATTAGTGTTGTTTGCTTTTTGGTAGATGTTGTACTTCGCGAAGTCGTATAAACGATCGGGCGGCGGGCGTTGATCGAACAAGTGGCAGAGATTCTACACGAGGGCGATCGGGTACGATGTATGCGGGAGCCTAAATGACATGTTGTACACAGACCAACGATAATAACCGTCGATCATGTTCAGTGTGTTGAGGAACACAATCACTCGGTCCAATTTTGGCGGTGGAGTGTGGACGTATCCTTAGCGGGCTTTGCTCGCCACGCCCTATGCCAATCACAGTGTGATGGCATTCCAGATCGAGATGATTGCTGGATCTATGGGCGGGGCTTGCTTAGGGTGGTTCGAGCGGCAATTGACCATGCCCAGGAGGGGTCGTGGCTGTGGCGTTCCAGCCCGCGATGTTGCTCGTGATCTGGTAATTTTTCGACGGTTCTTGATTGATTTTGATCAAGACAGAATAGGTCTCGCTCGAGTAGATGAACAGATTTTGGGCCACAATCGGCTGTACGTAGTGCCCGTCCCCTTAACTGTAGTCATGATGGGACCCTGCAAAAGAAAGTTGCCTTTGTATTGCGATCGAAGTGGTAAATTCCAACGTACAAAAGCTTTGCAAATGTTGCATATAAAAAGCATGGTCATTTTAATTGTATATAAAAGAAAAATCAAATAATATCTTAAAAAATGTGTACGTACGTAAAGTGCATGGAACGTTCTTTGCCTCTTTCGGGTACAAGTGGACAGTTAATAACTTGCCCCACTGGCGTTGTATCTGGATCACCGCCTTCTGCTGAATCGAACCAGGCCGAGAAAATATTGGGTGGGTTAAACCCTCCACGTAGGCCAAATGTATCACCATTCGTAAGGCGACACGTGGCTCCACGTGTAAATGGCGTAGGTTCAAAATTTTCGCGCGGCGCTCCTGGGGCCACCACTCTGACGCTCTCTCTCCTCTGCGACGCCTGCAACCTGTCGACTCCTCTCTCTCTTCTCTCTCCCCGTTCTCCGTTCCGTTCCGTTGCGGGGGGAGAACAAAAAACAAACGTTCGACTTCCATTTGCTCTTCCCCTCCTCTGCTCTCTCTCCCCGTTCTCGCCGACGCTCCTCCGCACGACGCCGATGCCCCTCCACCTCCGCCTCCGCAAGGGACATCGACGACCTCACGAAGAACGCGGCCAACTACACGGCCCTGACGCCGCTGGGTTCCTCGGCCGGGCCGCGACGGTCCACCGGACTGCTGGGTCGCTCGTCCACGGCCGCCATTGCCGCCTTCACCCGGCGCCCGAGACCTACCAGCGGTGCCGCCGGCTGGCCTCCGCCCTCTCCCTCGCTCCGTCGGCCTCGCGGCACGGTACGGCTACCTCGTGCTCGCTATACTTTGTGGCGCTCTTCTTCTTCTTCTTTTTTTCCCGTTTCCGCGTTTCCGGCGATGAAACGATGACGATGACGACAGTGAAGTAGTTCGGCTTGTGGATGTGTAGACAGTCGAGTGTTGCGAGCTCCTAGAGGTTGGTGAGCAATTACGAGATTGGAGGACGAGATGCTTGTCCTTTCCCGTCGGGCAACCGTACGAGGACGCTTTAGCCTTGTACATTTCGTTTTTAGTTCGGCGAGGAATCGGGCCGATGAATCTGTATCGGCGGCGTTGTCCGCGTGTTCCGGTCTTTGATTTCACCCGATTCGAATGCTGATGTGAGGTTCTCTTGGTTTGATGCGAGGGCCGATGGAGACTTGGATGCTCATTTCTTGAGCGATGAGATTGGTTGACTTTGGTGTTGGTCATGTGATCCGCAGGGACCGTCGTTCTCTTTTCGAAGAGACTGCGAAGGTTTCGATAAACGCGAAGTCGATGTTTGAGCTAAGATGGTAGTTGAGTACTGGGAAATGGGAAACGATGGTTTTAAATCTGCGATGTGGAGGTTTTGAACAGTGAAATCGGAGCCGAACCGAGCTAGATGTGTAGAATTGAAGTATTGGGTCTTGTTTATGAAGAAAGTAGGGATTTTTATTAGGTTGGATGCTTCAGTTGCCAACTTGAATACATTAAGTTTTCATGGCAGCAATTTTGCCGAATGTTAACTAATCATTTCTTTGTGATGAAGCAGGACATTGTCTGGATGTGATCAAGTTTTGATTTTCGCCTATTGATGTTCTTATGCAGAAGCTATTTCATCTGCTGTGAATGCTGCCGCTGCTCGAGTACTCCCGCTCTTGCTTTTGGGGGAAGAAGCTGTCATCCCTGCTATTGAATACCCAGTGTGGGTAATAACCCTTGTTGCTCTTTCTGTTCCCACTGCATTGAGAATAACCATTGTTTTCCTACCCGCTGTGAATGTTAATGGCATTCCACTGCAGATCAGATTGTAGAGGCTCTTGGTCAACTATCTCTTTCCTCTGTGGAGCGCCCTTGCTGGCCAACCCCGATGCCGACGACCCCCTTCTCGCGTTTTGGCCTCCCTCTTTGCGAGCGAAGGTCGCTCTGCTCGCTCTCTCTCTTTCCTCTGCGAAACGTCCCTACTCCTGAACGCGGACGCCATTGACGCCATCGCCTCCGCCGTCGCCTCCCAAAGCCCCACCGATAGGTAACAGCAATCTTTTAGACAACCCAGTTTTTCCAAAGCATGTTCTATGCAATCAACATTCATGTCCATTCTTCTCGGATCAACCACCCAGAAAAATTTTCGATCCAGAGCAGGCCATGGTAGATACCCATGCTGAACCAAGGAACAGACCTTGTCCAATCGCAATAAGTATATAAAAGAAAATGTTCATGCTGTTGTAGATGCACTCTATTTTGTGATTAGAATATGCATGAGACTAGATAGTTGGTGATGATTTTCTAGATACAGCAACTCAATTTTCACCGAATGATGTGTCATGCTGCACTTTAATATATGATCAGTTGCTAAAAAATTGGAGGTAAGCTCATGCCTCCTCCCTCACTTGTTTTGGTGAGGTTTTCAATCATTAGCCAAGCCTGTTATCTTCACCATGCAATTTTTTCAGTCTTGCCAACGAAGGATTTTAACTTAAAATTTAAGTATAGAAATATATATTAGGAGAGGCAAATAGAGGGTTTTAAAAGATTTGACTAAATTCCTTCTCAAAATCATATGAGATCACTATTAATTATTCTAAAAATTTAACTTGTTCGGCGATGATGTGATTTATTATTAAAATATTCTAACTTTTTCTTTCCTTATGGCGGATTTCATGTTCATTAGCAAATGTAGAAAGAAAATATGATTTGACAACTTGTTTCCCTTGACATTTTTTTAATCTCTTTTGGGTGGGCGGCGAAGCTCATGCTTTTTGATTACTTGTTTCGGTAAGGTTCTCAATCATTCGCGAAGTATGCTGTCCTCATCATGTGTGTTTTCTTTTCTTCTCGTTGACGTTAGGAAAATTTATTGACTGGACATCATTGCAGATCTCATGCTCATTTAGCAGAGCTAGACAGAAAAATTTGATTGGTCCTCTTTTCTTCCCTAACTTATAAGCTCATGCTTTCTCAATTATTGTTCTGGTGAGGTTATATCAATCACTCGCGAAGTATGTTGTTCTTCATCACGCATGTTATCTTCTTGCTGACGTTAGGTCAATTCAATTCTTAAGCCCCACCCGGTTGACATTCCTCTGATCCAAAGGCGTGAAAGAGGCAAAAAAAGAAAAAGAGAAAGAGATTGATGTTTTTTTTTTCTCTTGAGAAATGTAAGGGACAGATGACACTGTCATGTACTATTGAACTGTTCATGCAAATGCAGATCCGTAGGGATTGGAACTAACTATACTTCGTGACAGCTTCCTTATGCATAGCATGGCTCGGTTTTCCACCTGTAGGCAGAGAAAAAAGATATGGGGAGTTGATACTCCTTTGAGTTATGTGATAAATGCCATGCATGTGATTAGGTTTCTTATTCTTTCCTGCTCTTTATTTTTGAACTTATTGTATAATAAGCATCGGCGGTGACTACGTGTGTCATGCAACGTGAACATCTTTTTTTCTTTTCTTCCCATTTCTTGGTTAGAGAGTTATGGTACGAACTCACCTTAGACCTTTGAATGTTCCCCGGAAACTGGTTTCTTCGTCCATGGATAGCAACGAACATTTAGCCTGTGCGCACGTGCTTTGCATAAAGATTTTATACTCTTGCATGTGGAATGTTTGCATAGATATTGTAGTGGTTTCTTAATGTGTCATGTCTGGTGAATATATACCGGTGAATATATACCGTGGATTATAAGCTTGGAATGCCATGATCATTCAGGAAAAGAAAAAACAGAGAACCTGAAATCACATGATAGGTACCTGTTCTTCATCTTGCCTTCAAATGGTGCTTTTTTTTTCTCAATTTTTCTGGTTGTTGAGCATCTGCAGATATTGTAGGTCCGCCCTGTGGTGATTTTGTCACAATATAGAAGTGAATAAATAATTGTGTTGGTCAATGCAAGATGATATATTTAATTTGTTGTTGAAGCTTTTTTTGTATGGAGTTCTGTGAAGAATTTGCAGTGCATGCTTACAATTAATATGTCTTCAGGCTTGGGTTTGGTACAAGGAATCAAAATTTTTTAGCGCTTTACTTTGGACAGTGTGCTTCTTATCTGCCTAGGCAGGTATGACTTAAATTCTCTCAACAGGATTTCGGCTTGTTATTTTGTAGTTGCAAGTGGCACAAAAGCCACTTTAAGTTGTTTTAATAGGAAAAATGCTTTCGATTGATTTCTCAGCTGACATTTATGTGCATTATGATGCGATTCTTATCTCGGTGTCACAACGTGCTTCCACATTCTTTTGCAATTTCTCAATCTCTCACCTCGAGTCTTCACAAGATCCCCAAAGAGCAATTTTTAGTCGGGATTAGATATGCAAGTTGTGAGTAGGAAGAGTTTACTGATTTAAAAATGTGCCTTTGACCCTAGCAATATGTTGCCTGCTTCTCTTTTTGGCAGCTTATCTGTTACGCCACTAAAATTTTTTCCCATGATAGTCATCTATTAGAGAGATCAAACATTAGACTGCATGAACTTTTAACTTCATTCAACCCACGGAGACCCACAAATGGGCGAGCTTTTCACTGCGCAGGGATCAATAAGTGAAGAGCAAGTGGATTGCTTCAACATGCCACTGTATCCTGCGTCTTCGGCGGAGATTGCACAGCTAGTCAAAATGGCCGGTAGTTTTCACATAGAGAAGATGGAGCTGCTCAACACCCAAACGAGGTATGACGGTGGAGTCCATGCATAGGATTTTGTGATACACCTAAGAGCGGGCTTGGAGGGGATCATCAGCAAACACTTCGGAAGCAAGATCATCTCGCCCCATTCTTGTTAGGCTAGTATTAGATTCTTGTTAGGTCAGCAGTCTCGAAACTTGTTATCATTACATGGGTTGGGTTGGCTATGATGGATGTGCTGGACTTTGAACAAAAGATGGTAACTATTCAAGAGGCGCGGATGGGTGTCATTGCAGCAGCCTTGATTCGTTGAACTTTGCTCAATCCCGTGGCCGATGTTCCATTGGATTGTTGGCTCGTTGTGGAGGCCTAGGATCATGTTCGATCTAGTTCATGTAGAGAACATTCTTCTATATGTCCTAGGATTGTA
Source organism: Eucalyptus sp. ANBG9806169 (assembly GCA_014182395.1). NCBI lineage: Eukaryota > Viridiplantae > Streptophyta > Magnoliopsida > Myrtales > Myrtaceae > Eucalyptus > Eucalyptus sp. ANBG9806169. Next base: position 36,501 of record JABKBG010000014.1, on the reverse strand, counting down.
TTAAATTCTTTCATATATCTCCTATGTTGGACTTGTTCCAGTTCATTATAGCTGTCAGAAATCAGAATGGTATAAAGACTGTTCATTTATTATGTGATGGGGTTGGGGTTGGCTTTGGTTTGGTGTAATTAATGTCCATGGCTTGAACAAAACTGATGATATGTATATACAGATGATTCAACGGTGTATCCCTTATCAAGTTTTGACCATTCGTTTTGAGTTTTAAAGCTCATCGGGTGAAGGTTAAAGATCGACATTTTTCCCCGTGATTTGGGGTGGGTTGAAAGGGAAAAGTATGACATCCCGTGGAATAAGATGGGCTCGACTTGAGATTTTTCAGTTGGTTGGCGTACAATTTTTCACATTGGCTGCAGGGATCACTATCACAATATTAGTAGTCAACTATGAGAAGAATGTGAAATCGACTTAACAAGAGAACGTTGTAGGAAGAAATGCTGATTTTCCAATTTAGTACACCTATGCCTTTTTTTATAAGGGCCCTCAGAAGTGGAGATCCTCAAGTAACAGGACCGTAGTAATATTGCAACAGCAAGCCCAGCTGCAGTTTTCGATTTTATCAGTGTGAATTAGTTGTTAGGGAAGACGAGGGCAATCTTAACTCCTATTTCTACCAAAGAACAATTCATCTTCTTGTCATGGAATATGCCTTGAGTTTCGCTCAACTGCAGGTAAATAAAATCTGGAATAGTGGGCTGAACAAGAAGGTGAAGTATGTACAAGGATCGGTTTCTACGATCCTCAACATGGCAATACTTATTAAGCATGGCTGTAATTGAGTTCACTTGGGGTAATACCCGTAAGCAATTTTGTAACATCCAGTACAGTAAGACAAAGTAAAACATCAATCAAGGCTTATTTACAAGTGACTTGGCAATGATGAGCTTCCTAGGTGAAGGCTTCACGGCGCTTCCATGATTCTGATCTGGAAGTACAGAGACCATGATAAGACCGGATAACCCGAAATAGCGTAAAAGCATTCTTTATTAAAATGTGTTTAACTAATTGAACACGGCACTTCATATTTGATGAGGAGATAGATTCACAACCTTATTCTGGTCAAGATCCCAAAGATTTAACTTGTTTGTCATCACCAAGAGAACATATAAGTATGCTTACTACTCACCGCAAGGCCTGTAATTTGAATAAGGTGTAGAGTTGGAACCGTCGAATCTGAAAAGTAGCTAGCCAAAACAAGTTCAAACTGCTAATCATTTATTATGTCAAGCACTCACCCCTAATCTGTTCAATATGTCCCGTCGGCGTTAGCTTCAGCCTTCCGCTTGCTAGATCCCATATCTAGGAAAAGAATATCAATATAGAATGCTTAAATGCGCAGATTTCACAAAAAAGGGAAGTTGATGAAGAAAGCATATCCAGAATGCATGCAAAGAAGAGAAAAAGAGTCAACTAAAGACCCCCTCTGGTTGGGGGCATTTAGAATTCATCTCTGCAATGTCAACACTCATCTATTTCAAAAATTTTAATAGCAATTTCCATCTCAAATTATACTTTATACAATTAAATCACAGAGATCATGCAATTCGAAAAAACATTAGAATTAAGGATACCACTTCAAAAAAAGTTTTAGAACAAAATGCTGCCATAGAAAAGAGTGATCAACTTTCGGCGACTCAATGATTCTAACAATCATCTCGTTCAACTAACCAAAAGAACTATACATAGAAATGTAAATTAGCAAATGGTAGCAACCAAAGAACTAAAAAGTGAGCATCTATGATCAGCAAATTTTACAAACAAAAGAAGACCAGAATCATCAAAAGCACAATTGTAAAAGCTTAATACCTTAATTGTCCGATCTGCAGAGCCGGTGCGTGGGAGAACCATTGATTGCTATGATCAAAAGCGATAGATCTCACCCATCCCAAATGCCCACTTATGACCTTGCACATACAAAAAGGAGAAAACAAAACACATAACAATCCAAGTAAGCGAGCAAATAACTGCAGATACAATAACATGGACAAGACACAGCTATATGATAAATTCAAATGTATAATTATCACATGACACCATAACTATTACTGAAAACAAAACAAGAACTTTCTTCTAGCTACCAGAAAAATTAGGCCACAATTCTCACCCTGTAGTTCTTCCAAGGAGGATGGCACACAGGACGTGGCCACCTGCTTGGAATTCTTTCCATAATGGCTAAGGTAAACAAATTCCTAAAAACAGAGTGAGAGCATGAGGCCAAAGCAGATTAAGTACCTTAGAGCATAACTTAAGATGACTAAGTGATCCTTGAATGCATGAGTCGAATCATGAGAATCCATGAAACAGCTTTTCAGAAACCATTAAGAAATGTTCTGATGTTACTTCAGTGGATTGTGCAAATAGATGCATGCCAACGTATTAAAAAAGTAACAGTAATATTCCATTCGAGCAACTTTCCAGGATTAAGTTAAAGCTCCATATCTGAAACAATACTAAAGTACCAGTATGTACCGCCGCACCCCGTCAAAAACCACTTCTCTCTCCAGAATATTTGCCCAAAACCATCAAAAAGCAAGAAGCCGCTGACTCGCTTGCCCAAAACACATGGAAACACTCACATCCGCACATGCATGTGCACATCAGAAACAGCTAACTGATTCCCTAAACATCTTTCATCTTCTCCAAGTTCATCATTGTTTAATCAGCACTAAATAAAAGACTGAAGGCAAAGGGACAGATGACTTAACACTCAGTTACAAACACTTCTCATCAGCATCTCGTTGAACGAAACCATCAATCACATGCCTTAAACATCAAGCAAGCGTGAACTACAGATAGGTTCCTCACAATCTCACGCGAACATTTTGGCAGCAACTACAATAGACAAGGTCATATACGATTTCGATCCACGCCCGATGCTAACATAGGCATAATATCGAAACCGCCATTCAAGCCCAATCAAGTCAAGCACAAGCCATCATACATTACAATGCCATCACGGATTCAAATTTCACAAGCATTCCTAAGTCCACACTAAATTTTCAAAAACAAAATGCATATCGCGGCATAGTTCGAACCTAAAGCTGCCGCCACTCTTTCAAACATTGCGCACCGACCAGCACAAACCTCTGCCGACACCTCGAGGTATGTTTAGTCGATAGAGAGAATCTCCAAGGAAAGCACATTCACTTTCAGGCTGGTCGTTCGTGAGCGAGCGAGCGGAGAAAGGAATCGGAAGCGGAGCTCACCTGGAACAGCGAAACGCAACGGAGTTGGCGACGGGGGAGAGGAAGGGGAGGGGCCCGAGGGCGGAGGCGGAGGCGGAGGGGCGTTGGCGTCGACTAGACAGATAACATGTTAAAGTCGATAAGTGATGGAGAGAACATGAAATAAGAACTAAGAAGAGGAAGAACTCGATAGATAGAGAGAGAGTGACATTCGTTCAGAGCGGGGCGCTTCGCAGAGGAAAGAGAGAGAGAGAGCGACCTTCGTTCGCGGAGAGGGAGGCCAAAACGCGAGCAGGGTTCATCGGCGTCGGGGTTCGCTAGCAAGGGCGCTCCGCAGAGGAAAGAGGGAGAAAGCGGAGCAGAGGTCGCGAGAGGGAGGCGAAAGGGCGAGGGCGACGGCGGCGGAGGCGGAGGCGGAGGCGGAGGCGGAGGGGCGTCGGCGTCTGACTAGGGTTCAGGGGCGGAGACTCGCGTCGACGTTGGCGTCCGCGTTGGAGTCGGGGCGGCGGAGGGGCGTCGGCGTCGCGCAGCAACTTGTGGAGGCGGAGGAGGAGGGCGTCGGGGTCGTGCGGAGGAGCGTCGGCGAGAACGAGGAGAGAGAGTGGGGAGAGAGAGAGGAGTCGTGTGCTGGGAGAGAGAGAGCGTCGACGAGAACGAATGTTCGTTTTTGTTCTCCCCCGCAACGGAACGGAACGGAGAACGGGGGGAGAGAGAGAGGAGTCGACAGGTCGCAGGCGTCGCAGAGGAGAGAGTGTCGGTGGTGGGCCCGGGAGCGGCGCGCGCAGATTTTGAATCTCTCTCGACGCCATTTACACGTGGAGCCACGTGTCGCCTTCTGAATGGTGATACATTTGGCCTACGTGGAGGGTTAAACCCACCCAATATTTTCTCGAACGAGGCCACTCCTCGCCCAGACGACGCCACGCAACCAAATTTTTGTCGATCATCAAAGTGTACATTAATAAAAATAAAGAAGTGGTAAAACGAACCAAAAAAAAAAAAAAAAAAAATTACAAATAATGAGCCCAAAAAAATCAAAGATTGAGTGCATTTTGCTTATCAGTTCAGCCTTAAGAGCTACGGTCTATGCACGCCTTGCTCAGGTCCATTATTTGCAGCCCATCAACTCAGATTCACAACCTCGCCCATCAGAGAACCCAGAAAATTCAAACCGATTTGATGATCCTTACGTTTCGCATAAAACATGTTCCAGAAAACTTTTTTTCCTTTTTCGACGTTTGATTTGTTTAGAAAAATGAGTAAATAGAAAATGTTTTCCTAGTCAATATAAAATATTTTCTCACCAAAACTTAAATTTAGGAAAATGATTTCATTTTTAAAGAATTGGAAAACATTTTTTAAAATATGATTAGGTATTGACACTTGAATCCGAAACTCTATGTTTGGGCATGGAAATGTCAATGTTTGTTCTTGGGTGTCGATGTTCAGGGCCAAGTTGCCCGACGGCTAGGATTGGGTCCATCAAGGCTAGGCTTGGGACCCCAGTGGTTGGGCCTGGGCCCTCGGCGCCCACACCCGAGTTCATTGAGGCTAAGTCCAAACTCATGATGGGCATACCCAATACTCCGGCGCCCGAACTCGGTTTACCCAAAAAAGGAAAATCAACCATTTTCAAGAAAAATGATTTTCCGAAAGGTATACTCCTCTGTGATGGAGGGAAAACGCACCTCTTGTTTCAAACTCATTTGTTTAACCCAATTGGCCCATCACAACCTCGGTCCAACTCGTCTTCAGCCCGGCTTGCTTCGCGTGGCCTATAACCCAAACTCATTTGTTTCGGCCTATAAAGCCTGAAATAATTGAGCCCGTTTAGCAAAAACTTGAACCCTTTACTGAGAATTCGTCCATTAAATCCTTGACGAAGCTTTTCCCTCATCGCCATCACCATCTTCAGTGTCCATATTTCTTACGTCCGGAGCTGATTCAATGAAAACTTCTCAAGTGACATGCTAGAGCTACCCGATTCGAGAGTTTAGGACAGCGGCTTGCGTTCTTTTCCGAAGAGTTGGTGGAGACTGTATTTCGCCACAAGGGGTTGAAGTGAGGAGTCTTCGTGGTCAGCGAGTCAGTCGTTGTAAGGCCTGAGTTGTTTCAACGACGACAGATTCCAGTTCAGGTTTTCACCCTGCAGCTCGGTTCCAATAACTGTCTTTGCGGCGTCTCGGCATGATGAAAATCCGTCAACTGGGAGCCATGCATTCCAGAACGGAGTCGAGTTTGGCCGGAGGTTGTTCGATGAAATGACGAAGCTAGATTCTGTTGAGCCCTCTTCCTGAACTAGTAGGAGTTCATGCCCTGTTTTCGGATCTATATTTCAAACATAGCAGAGACCAAGGAGTCCAGTTGAGGTTTGCTTGAAAATTGTCTCTGACTTGAGTTTTATTAGAGATCTGAAATTGTTTTGTTGCATTTGTGATTGATATAAACACGAATTGTAGGCCTACTCTTTCATCAGATCGCTGAATTGAGATGCCTACCATATGTTCGACGATAATCCTGAGTGATATAAGGGAGCAAATTCATAAAATGTTCATGAATCCTAATTGCTGGTTGATTGCAGCATGTTTAGGAGGAAAGTGCGTATGTTTGGTTCATTTGAGCACGTGATTGTGATTGCGTATGTTTTTGATTGGTATTGGATGGGTGTAGTCTCTAATCTGAGTTGATTAGCGCCTAGTCTCTAATCCCCTAGAGGAAGCATATAACCTGTTTGATGAAACGCCTTTGGGACGCGACCAAAAACAAATTTTTCATGTTGTTGTTCTATCTATAGTCGAATTGGTGTAAATAGCTTGTTAATGATCGACTTGTAAACATTTAGAGCTGACTTCTAGTCATATTATACAATTTTATCAAGTTTGTGTCTAATCCCACGTTTTTCTCCTGTTTTCATTCCATATTTTGTGTGTTCGAGCGGCTGTCCATGGTGGTTGCCGGGGACGACATGATCTGGAATCATTGATTTGAGTTCTCCCTACGGTGATGTTCAAAGTCTACTCTTTTACTATTTTAGTTCCTGGTATTTCCGCTCTTCCAAGGTACATATACTCATTGTTGCCTGGCTGAGTTGGCAGTGACCCGAGATGGTCACTGGAATGTGAAGGCTGAATTCTATTGATGGATGAAGGTAGATGATGGTTTGGCGACTGGAGGTAGTTGATGGTGAACTATATCAATTCGGTTCAAGATAAAGTAGATATGGTTTGTTTTTAGGGATTTGGTGTTTTGCGATTAATGTTTAGTTTGCGCTGAAATCAAGCAAAACTCTGCCAAACGCAAAACCCTAATCATCACGATTTCTGTTGTACAATTAGCTTCCGACGATCACTACAATGTCAAATTAACTTAGGGCTTTTCTTGGCCCTGCCAGTGTGACTATACTGGGCCAAAGCCGGGTGGTGGGTCGCTTGAATTTGACCGGAATCGCCAATTATTCTTTCAGCCATAAATTACCCCAATTTTTAATTCATTCAAAACCCCACGAAAAATCATCAAGGTAGAGATATTAATAGGCTTTGATACCAATTGTTAGAATTTTTGCGAAGATTGAAGATCCTGCCTATTCATAGATAAAGAAAGCTCATGCATAATCACAATCTAATGTGGAAACATGAAAAATCTTGTACTAACCTTCAACATTTGATGAAGTTCGATTGAAACTCAAATTCGCAAAGTCTTGGAACGATCAATGAATGGGTGCTTCTAATTGCCGTCTCAATGTTGATGGTGTTTTTTTTGCTTATCAAATTATCTAATCCTTAGATAATGAGTGGGTTTGGCTTAGACCTATTTATATTCCCATTTAAACCCTTTTGGATAATGTCTCTTATCAAGACAATTATCTTAAAATTTGGCGATCACCATAGTTATCACGCAGTTTAATGCGGACAATAAAATGTCATCGAAAGTAATAAATGTGGGTAAATAATAAACTGAATATGGGATCATATTATTGTCATTATAACACCTCCTTATTCTGTTTAAAGGATGAGCTGAGCTCGATTTATCTGGTTTTTGAGTGTTTTGTGTTCAACTGAGTTTATTTCTTTGGTGTGTAGCACTTCCTGATGTTTGTGGGTCTAAATCTGAGTTCAAGTTCTAAAGAATTCGTCAATATCTTCTCCTCAAATTTGTCTGTGTGCTGTGTGTCGAAGTGGCTACATGCGTTTGCAAGAATGTCCAAATGAAGCTGTGTTATTGTTTGAGGAAATATCTGGTGGGCCAAAACACTTTGAGATCCGTTCACTTTCAAATGGCAACATTCGTGGTTGATTCATCCATTTTGCATTCTTTGTTTATTTCAATTGAGTTTATGGCCTTAGGTCATGCCTCACCCCCTCATTGTGTTCCTTGTCTTGCATATCTCTGTGGTCGTCCATGGTTGCTCGTGGGGAGTTAATTGAATCGAGTTAATGGCCTGAGTTTCGATCAATCGATCCATTAAGATGTTTGCGTCGGTTTATTTGTACAAGCCTAGTCCCGTCGTCTTCCTTACTGTCACCTATGTAGCACCGACACGCGACACGCGACACGACACGACACGACACGACACGCTACACGTCATTTCTAAAAACTAGAGAATTTCGACACTTTAAATATTAAATAAATATTTTTATATATAAATGCATAAATAAGTAAATAATAATAATAAAAAGAGCCTAGAATTAATCTATACTAAAAACATTAATCTTACATTTGTTAATACCATTCATTCTTTTGATTTGACAAATTTAACTACATTTCATTGTAATACTTTATAAAACTTGAAGGAAAATATGACTCCTCACACACAAAAATATGATTTTCTGTCTGTGTACTAGACTAATAGTAATAGAGAATAGGGCAGTAACTCTCCAAAAGATGTTGCTCCAAACTACTTGTTGATAGCACCAATCGAACTTCAGCTAACTCGGTCCGATGGACAACAGAGGAGCCCAGTTCAGAATGGTTCCATATCCTGATACATATTTCACATACGGAATAAATGCAGTATATACAATACCAAAATCAGATTTGGTGCCATGCCTGTGAGAACTTCCACACAACATACGCCATATTCAACTTGGCCAAGAAGTATAACTTATTTGGTGTATACATGTACTGTGATAGATAGTGGATCTCATGCAAATCTTGAGTATGCCCAGCTAAACATCTTCATCTAGCATGAATTCCTCCGTTACACCGAATCACTGAGAAAGGGAAAAATCAGAACACTATCGCTAGGAGTTGAGTGACTCAGTGGCAAACCTTCAAGTCTCTTCCCTTGCTCCGGAAAGACGAAAGTGAGAAAAACGATTGTGGTGCTGTAAAATTTCAACTGGCATGTAAGTTACTTGAAAAAAATTTGTTGCACAAGCACCGGGTGAGCTCAGTAGGGATGTAAACATAATAAACCGCCCCTGGCGCAAACCCTATCTAAAGCTTTGAAGCACATCAGAATGCTGGACAACTAGAAACATCAATTGTGAGCTATTACCTTTGAGAGAGCTTCCCGACAGTGATTGTTGAGCACCTCTCAGCTTGAATTTTTCTGGTGGGGCTGCAAGATAAGAAGACCAAATTTCATAATCAAGTCAAGACCCATCTCGCGCAGGAAGATAGAGAGACGGAAAGAGGGTCCAAAAAATCCCCCTTTCCCCGAACTAGATCTAGGGTTTGCCGAAAAATCTCAAATCACATTATAAAGAAATCCAAGATGCTAACCTGAGATGAGCAAAAAGCAAGATGAAGAAGAGCAACGCAGCAATGCCTATGAGAGGCAAAGGTGACGGCTCGATGCTTGCGAGAGACGAAGGCGGGGTCGAAGGCGACTGTGGCGACGCCGACGGGTGGGGCTGAGGCGCGGGGGGCTATGGCGAGTCGGTGACTGGTGGGGTGGGCCGCGTGGCCAGCAAAGCAACACCGGCGAAAGAAGAGAACCAAGAGTGCTCGCTTACTACTCGCTCAGGCGTGTGCGATTGAAGATTGAAGAGAAGACAGAGTCCAAAAGAGGGCGTGCGACGACGTTTTAGGCTTTTAGCTTTTATTTTTTATTTTTATTTTTTTCATATATTTATATTTAGACCCCAGAAGTTTTGAAAATTTATAAAAATAACCCTGTGCGTGTCGGAATTTTCGACTCGCATGTCGAAGCGTGTCGGAGGCGCTTGACTGCGTGTCGGTTTTTCGACACGTGTTGACCACGTGTTGGAGCGTGTCGGAGCGTGTCGAAGCGTGTGGAGTGTTGGACACGACACGAAGGGTTCCAAAGAGTGTCTCGTGCTTCACCCTGTCACAACAGTCAGCGGTGGCCGTTAATATGGGGGCAGTAGTGTCAGGCCAGCTGCTGGAGTTGGTCGACGGTGAAGTATATCTTTCTTGCTTCAAGATGGAGTCGATATAGCTTGTCGTTGATGTTTTACTATTCTATGACTAAATAATTGTTGGATAAATTCTCTTGAAGTATTTTGAAGTTGACAAAACATTTTTATCGCTAGTCTCAAGACTTACGACTCTATTGACAAAGTCCAAGATCAAAGTCCGAAGCTAGCAAGACTCAAGACTTATATTTCAAAGTTTACTCACATGGACAGGTTTCACCGACGTTTATTCTGATCTTATATGATATTTATTCTAACGACTAGTGGATATCTTTCTACTGGATTCAGCACTAAAAGATCTTACTTTCATATTTGAATATGTATAGATTCTCTAAAGATTTCGCAACTTATATTTGGAAGGATCTACTTATGGAAACCGAGATCCCGATTGTATGGGCGAGCGGGATTGATGGGCTATCAACACTTACCTTAAAGAGCTCGAGATCTCTCTAATTGATTCTGTCCAACGGGTTGATTGGAAGAACTTCTTTGGAAGGTGCCAACGGTATTGAAGGCATGAAGAAGTATATAAGAGAGATGCTCTAGTTGTTGAAGGGTGCGGATAGAAGAATTCCGAAGTCTGAATCTCCTTTTCTATTTTGCGATATCATTCTTCGAGCATTATATGTAATCAAAAGAGAGATCATATTGTAGTAAGACCTTGAGTAAGTGTAGTAGAGTAATCTACACTGTGGACTCAAGAGCGTGAGACTGTAATCACTCTTATTGATTCTTAGTGAAATCCAGCCAAAAGGGCTGTCCGTGCGGGAGAGTGGACGTAGGCTTGGTCTAAGCCGAACCACTATAAATCTGAGTCTTGATTCTCTATCCCTAATCATTTTTATCTTTAACTGCTTTCAATTGCTGCAATTGTTGGTTTTAAGTTATTTATATCTCGTTCGGATTAATTTATCAAAATTGCTTTAAACACCTATTCACCCCCCTCTAGGTGCTAATTCTAGCCCTAACAATAATGACCCAACGTAAGTTCCTGGGTTGCAGAGAATGGAAGAGCTCAAGCAGCTCTGGGTCGAGAAAACATAAAAGAAAAAGAAAGAGAAATAGAAATAGTGAAGTGGGCTTAGACAAGTTTCATGAACATTAGGCTTAAGTGAGTTTTATGAGCTTGGGCTTAGGTTGGATTGTTAAATTTGGGATTGATTGGGCTTTAGGGGGTTTGGACTTACTGGGTCTAAGTTAGCATGGGCTGGATGAATCAAGTGAGAAATGGTTACGGCCCATTTGGAGGAGTTTTGGGTCTGATCTGGTTTGGGCAAACTAGGCCTTCACTAGTTTCGTTGAAAAGAGAGAGCTTAAGACAATTAAGTTCAATATTGCAAATAAACAACGTCCAGAAGAAAAACTTCGCACTGATAAGACTTTATTGTATGCAATAAACTATCAATCAGAATAAATGAGAAACTAAGGGATAGAGAAAATTGTACACAATAGTTATAGTCATTTAGCTTATGAATAGGGTACGTCCACTCAACCGCGCTAATAGACTATAGGCTAGATTTCACTAGTGAATCGATTAAAGGTTACAAAGTCCGAGTATTCTCTACTCAAATATGTGATTTTATCTTTTGATCTCACAATCCCAACAACAACCTCTTAGAGATTACAATTTAGGCTCATGAAGACAAGTATGTAATATTGAAGCTCTCTTTGAACTTTGCAATTGTAGACTTCGGATCTCATGTTTCCTTCAGCACCATGATCTCCTTTCTTACTCCTTGATATCCAAGCTAATCGTTGGACAAAACTTCTGAAGATTATTCATTCAATCAATTTGTTGGACTTGGATGATAAGAGAAAATAGTGCCTATGGGATTGCAAGACTAGAGTCTCTCTTGATTCTATTGCCCGTACAACATATGTTGGGTTTTCATAAGTAAAGTTCCTCATTACGAAAGAGTGTCTTGTCTCTTGAAGATTGTCACATGGATCACGAATCCTTATTATGGAAGGATTATGTCGATATTTATTCGTTATGAATAGATGGACAATCAATATAACTTTAGAAAGAAATCCGAGCCAAAGTTACCAGTCCTTGTGCGTCACAACCAAACTAATAAAGAAAATCTAGAAACTTCTTGTAACGTTTGATGCTGTATATTACCTTGATCATCCTTGTGAATTATAACGTTGTTTTTGATTATCAAGACATAACAATATCTCTGATGTAGAGAACTGTAACTTCTTGTATAGACAAATAAGTCTCTGAGTCTGATGGATAAGTTTGAACTAAGTTACTCCAAGAAAGTCACTTGGAAATCTTATCATCAAAATCATAAAACACTTAAGGAAGGTTTTGTCAATTTTTGAAATATAATGGTAAGTTTTCTCAACACTTATAATGTGACTACTACATATATTCTTTGCCCAACAAGCATTGGGTTTACATTTTCCGTACTTTTACTTAGGCGTTTTCAATACTCGAGTGTTTTTTTCTTTTTTTTGTATCATACTTCAATAAATTGATTGTTAATTTTTTTTTTCTAGGTGTTATGAGTAGTTTATATATTAAAGAAAAACAAACTCACAAAAACATTTGCATGATCACTTAGTATTGGTGACACCTTTAGGATCAATTAATAATTAACATTTGCATGATCACTTAGATAATCAATCAACTAGTTTACTAATACCGAAAGGAAGCTAATAGATACTAGTGAAATCAGGACCCTAAGCCTAAAATCTCTGATTTTATAGGAAGTGGGGTATTTTTTCATGCCTCACTTGATTTCTAGTTGACCATAATAGGCTAATGACAACTCTTGAAAAATATTCAGATTGTTTAAGAATTTAAAATGAAATCCAAAATCGTGTGAGGTGCAGTTTTGGGAGAGCCTGCGCTTAAATTGATGGGTTGTTTGACCCGTTTCTTTGGGCAATCCTCTAGAACTGTATTTTCCCCTCTCTGGATGAAAAAGGGAGGTCGCAACATGACCTTTTATGTGCATGTTTCTGTAAAAATTTTCCTAGTTTGGGCCACATTAATTAAGATTATAATTATCCGTTTTACGGAATTGATCTAATAAAGCGAGATATAAAGTTTCCTAACAGTCAAATATGGGCTCGGCTTGTGTGGGCCGAATTGGGCCCGGCCCGTGATGAGAGGGCCCGTCCAAATTCTATAAATATGCTAAGGTCCCTCCTTCTAGCCCTCACTTGTTGCAATACAAGAACAAATACCCACTCTCTCACATAAGGAACACAAGTGAGAGGCCGACTCATCAAGCCGGTGTCGAGGGAATAGGGAGAAGATCTTCAGCGCAATAGACACGGATTGCTGTCGCTTAGCTTCAACAAATCATGGATCACAAATTAGGTGCACAAATTTATGAGCTTCTAGCTATGTCGGTCCTCGGTTACCGTTCCTACGGCTATCATTTGGTATCAGAGCAAAACATAGACTAGAACATGGTTGATTTGCCCGTCTTGAAGAATTTATCCGCATGAAACTTGATTTCAACTGTATATTCGAGTTAATCTTGTTGAGCCGAGTCCTTCAATATCAGTTATGCCTCTCGCCGAACCCAAATCAGCCGCCTATGGCTGTTTCGGACTTGACCCGAGCTCGGAAGGGTTCTGCTTGTTCTTTCGTGTTTTTTGATCCGATGAAAGTGAAATTTTATTGCATAAACATCTTCTACTCATCAATACGAGAAAAATGGTGGGTATATCGTCGTTAGACGATGCCGGAAAATTCCTCACGCGCCGACACGCGCCCAGGCGGTGCTGGGAGTCGGCGACACGCGCCGCCGCGCGATCTCACGCGCGCGCGTGCGCACCCGCGTCGACCGCCTTAGCTGGCATGACGTCATCGATGACGTCATCCCACCGCCTAAGTCACCGATGCGAGCCAGCGGGTCGGCCGCCTTAGCTGGCATGACGTCATCCATGACGTCGTCCCACCGCCTTAGTCACCGTCATGGACAGGTGTCCGGATGACATCATGGTGACGTCATGTAAACCGCCTTATGTGCGACCGCCACGTGGCGTGTGACGTCACGTATGACGTCGCCTCGGCTCCGACCTGTTTTGACCGGGTTGACCCGACCCGGTTTGACCGGGTTGACCCGACCCGACGACCGGGTTGACCGTTGACCGGTCGGAAAGTTGACCGGTCGGATAGTTGACCGATCGGACCGTTGACCGGTTCGACCCGTTGACCGGTCGGACCGGCTTCGGGCCGGTTTTCTGGGCGTAGCGCGTGTGGCTCACGCGCCTCACACTCTAGAGGTGCGTGAGGGCGCGTGTGACGTCTGTTTCGCGCGTGGATCATACGTACGTTCTCGTATGTGAATTTCCTATGTTGTGGTATGATTATTTACATGTTTTGATGTTTTTAAGGATATGAAAATGCATGTGAAACCCTAAGGTATATGATTTTAAGGGTATTTTTTTTTGCGTTTTTTTTGTATTTCTCTATGGTTTTGGAAATACAATTGCATGCTTATGATTATATCATCACTTGAGGAATATGTGTGGTGTTGATTTATTATTAGCATGTATTAATGAACAGAGCAATACAATTAGCATGACTTGTGATTTTAGTGACCTACAGCCCTTGTCATCAAGTCTAAAATCACTTTTGAAAGGTGAATGTGAGTCATAAAGTTATATCCCTGATATGAGAAAGTTTCAATGATTCAATTGGGTTGTGACCGCCAAAGTGGCACACTTGATTGAATTTGAGAAATGTCGGTTTTGTATTATGATGGGATGTCTCCTGTTCTAATGCGTGGTCATACTCCCAAAGGAGGTAATTGTGTATTAGTTCATGGAGGGATGCATGTACAGCATATGGTTAAAAAAGGTGACTAACCTTAGTGGTTCATACACCCAAAGGTGATGACTTCGCGAAGGGTTAGAATATATTTTCATGGACCGCTGTCATGTGAAGAGTATACAATTGCATGTCATGTATTCTGCCCAAAGGTGTTTATATGATGATGTATGTAGCTCTTGAGATGTGTGTTAAGCACTCACATTATGCTAATTACATGTATTGCTTCTCAAATCGAGTCACCTTCTTCGTAAATGGCAATTCCATTGCTATTGAGGTTCTTCTTGGATCAAACTTCAAGATATGGAGAGAAGATTTTCAGTTTGGTATGGAGTTGGCGGATGTTCATGTTGCTCTCACCGAGAATAGGCCGGCGGACCTTGCCGATGCTAGTACGTAAGTCCGAGAAAGTACGTTTTGCTGCATGGGAAAAGAGTAACAGAATTTGCTTGCTCATTATGAAAAGGTCAATTCAGGAGCATTTGTTGAGTGGCTTGCCATCCGACAAGATCAATTAAGGATATGATGGAAGCCTTGGAGGCTAGGTATCGTGTCTCTTCCAATGTTGAGATTGGTACACTTATGCAATTGCCGTTTAATATGAAATATGATGGTTCGACCGGAGTTAGAGATTATGTGCTGAAAATGGTAGATCTTCGCCAAAACTTCGAATTCTTCAGGTTGATATCCCCGAAACTTGCATAGTGCATCGTGGCATTGAATACTCTTCCTCCCGACTTTGGAATTATCAAGACAAACTATAGTTCGCAAAATGAGGCTTGGTCAATCAATGACCTCATAGTCGAGTGGTGGCAGAGGAAGAGAAACGAAGAAAGAAAGAGGGCATCTTGCCTTGTATGCCTCTAGTTCTCGCCAAAAAGGGTAAGTGGATTGCACATTCTAGAGGAAATCCTAAAGCTATAGGTGTTTTTAACAATATAGCTCCTAAGAGAGGAAATCCTGAAGTTGCTGGCCCCTCCACTTCTATGGCTCCTAGAAAGGCACCTTTTAAAAGGGAAGGTGTTCTTTGCTACTTTTGTAGGAAGAGGGGACACATAAAGAAACACTGCGATAAATATAAAGCTTGGTTGTCTAGAAATGAGCATAAAGGTAATGGTTCTTTGGCACTTGTTTGTGAATCCAACCTATCTGAAGCCCCATCCAGTTCTTGGTGGCTAGATAGTGGTGCAACTAATCATGTTGCGTTTACCATACAGGGATTCACAAACGAAGGATGCCAAATCGGGATGAATCAAAGCTCACCGTGGGAAACAATGAAAAGATCGACGTTGAGTTCGTGGGAGATGTCTTTTTGGTGTTAGAAACTGGTTTTAATATGATATTAAGAAACACTTTTTATGTACCTTCCTTTAGACGGAACTTAGTTTCCGTATCTTGTTTGGATAAGTGTGGTTACTCTTTTGAAATAAAGAACAGTACTGTATCTATGTTCTTTAGCTCAAATAAGGTTGGGTGCTGCATCATGTCCAATGGATTGTACAGTTTGTGTTTATCTCCCAATGATATATACGTCGCTAATACTGTTGAAAATATTGTTCCCAAAAGACCTCTACCTAAGGAACAGTCTTATACATTGTGGCATAAACGACTAGGTCATATATCTAAAGAAAGAGTAGAAAGGCTGATAAAGACAAACATCCTGCCTACTCTTAAAAGTGACCTAGAAACTTGTATAGACTGTTGTAGAGGAAAGATGACTAAGATAAAGAAGAAAACCGCAGTTCGAAGTTCTGGATTACTAGAAGTCATTCACACCGATATTAATGGACCCTATGCTGCAACCTTGTGTAGAAAAGTTTATTTCATCACGTTTATTGATGATTATTCTCGATATGGTTACATTTTCCTGATTAAGGAAAAGTTTGAATCCCTTGACAAATTCAAGATTTTTCGGACTGAAGTTGAGAAACAGTTAGGAAAGGTAATAAAGGTGGTTAGATCTGATCGAGGAGGAGAATATTATGGTAGACATGGCAATGTTGGGCAAATTAAAGGACCATTTGCTAAATATCTAGAGGATTCTAGGATAGTAGCTCAGTTCACTATGCCTGGAAGTCCTGAACAAAATGGTGTGGCTGAAAGGCGCAATTGTACTCTCATGGATATGGTAAGGTGCATGATGAGTAGGACTAATTTGCCTGTTTTTTTATGGGGTGAGGCTTTAAAAATAGCCCTTTATATATTGAACCGTGTTCCTACTAAAGCTGTTGCATCAACTCTTTTTGAGTTATGGACTGGACGCAAACCAAGTTTGAATCATTTCAAGGTCCGGGATGTCCTCGTAAGTAAGATTGTATAATCCAACATTGGGTAAGTTGGAGGCTAAAACCACTCGATGTTGCTTTGTATCTTACTCGAACATTCAAAGGGATATTGTTTTTATAATCCAAGTGGAGGAACAAGGATTGTGGAATCACAAACAGCCAAGTTTCTAGAATTTGATGTAGCCGAAGAGCATGATTGCTCACAAATCAGTGAACATGACAACTTGACTGGACCTGCTATGTCTATCTCCTTACCTATGCAGACGATTATGGAGCCTACTGTGCCACAAACTGAACCTGTTAACACTGAAGATCCTATTGATGAAGCGGCCACAAATGAAGTCCTTCAAGTTCCTCAGGCTCAAAATGAGCTTACAGTGGCTCCACTTAGGAGGTCTGCTAGGGAAAGGCATTCAGCTATACCACCGGACTATATAGTCTTTTTAGGAGAACATGATTACGATATAAGTTGCATTACGAGATCCAAAGAACTTATTTGGACGCTCGTTTCCCTGTCCTCAATCAAATTTATGGTTGGATGCAATGAGAGATGAGATGCAATCTATGAAATATAATGGTGTTTGGGAGCTTATTGAATTATCGGAAGATTGTAAACCCATAGGTTGCAAGTGGGTTTATAAGACCAAAAGAGATTCGAAAGGAAAGATTGAGAAATTTAAAGCCGACTTGTGGCCAAGGGCTTCACTCGAGAGAGAAGGGATAGATTATGAAGCAACATTTTCTCCAGTTTCTTCTAAAGACTCCTTCAGAGTAATCACGGCGTTAGTGGCTCATTTTGACATGGAATTACACCAGATGGATGTCAAAACTGCTTTTCTAAATGGAGATCTTGATGAGGAGGTTTATATGGTGCAACCCGAAGGTTTTACAGCAAATGATTCAGATAAGTTTGTATGTAGACTGAAGAAGGCTATTTATGGTCTCAAACAAGCTTCTAGACAATGGTACTTGAAGTTTCACAATGTTGTTACATCTTTTGGTTTTATTGAGAACAAAGTGGATCAATGCATATACCGCAAGGTCAGTGGGAGGAAATTTATTTTTCTTATACTCTATGTGGATGACATTTTGCTTGCAAGTAGCAATATTGGATTGCTACGTGAAACAAAGCAAATGTTGTCAAAGAATTTTGACATGAAAGACTTAGGTGAGGCATCTTTCGTTCTTGGCATTGAAATTCATAGGGATCGTTCTCGTCGTGTGTTAGGTTTATCTCAAAAGGCATATGTTGATCGTATTTTGGAGAGATTCAACATGCAGGATTGCAAGTTAGGAAACGTTCCTGTAGTTAAGGGTGACAAGCTGAGTCTCTCACAGTGTCCTCGTTCAGATTTTGAGAAAAACCAAATGAAGGATGTGCCTTATGCTAATGCACTTGGAAGTATCATGTATGCTCAAGTATGCACTAGACCGACATTGCTTTTGTAATGTGGCTTTTGGGCGATATCACCGAATCCGGACACGATCATTGGGTTGCTGCCAAAAAGGTCTTGAGATACTTAAAAAGGACAAGAGATTATATGCTGATTTATATGTCCATGATTTGCGATTGTTGGCATATTCGGATGCGGACTTTGCTGGTTGTGAGGATGATAGGAAGTCAACAACATGATACATATTCATGTTAGCGGGAGGGGCAAGATCGTGGAAAAGTGAGAAACAAAATCTATATCTTCCTCTACCATGCAAGCGGAGTTTATAGCATGTTTTTCAGCTGCTACTCAAGCAATTTGGCTTCGGAACCTCATCAGAGAATTGACGGTATTTGATTTTGTGGATAGACCCATGCAGTTATATTGCGATAACAATTCTGCCGTGTTATTTGTTAATAACAACAGAAGTCTAAAAGGGTCTAAGCATATGGAGGTAAAGTTTTTGAGCATAAAGGAAATGGTACAGAATGGTGACATTGTGGTAGAGCACATTCCCACAAACGATATGTTGGCAGACCCACTGACTAAAGGCCTACACCCTTGTGTATTTGATCGACATGTCATGAACATGGGCTTAGGAGAATCATTGGATAATATCGTCTAGTGGGAGCTATTTCAGGTTTGCTCTAATAAAGTTTAAGTCTGCATTTTGTTACTTTTTGTAACATTTCGATATATGTCAACTCCTTTTGTATAAATGGTTATTGAGTTGTGTACATATATCTAAAGAAAATCTCAAGGTACTGTGTGTAAATCTTGAGTAAAGGCTAGGGGCATCCAGTTGTTAGCCTTGTGCATATGTCTCAATTACACATAAAGAAAAGGCTAACCATAAAGATAAGACATATGTGGGTTCATTAGAACCATAAAGATATTCTCTAGTGCCACATCCAGTTTTCTGTGACACTTAAAGTAAGAGAATGGTGACCGACAAATGGGATAATACATAAGGTAAAACTCTTTATGAGGTGTTATCGATTTGCCACACAACCATATTAAATCCATATCAGTAAAGTTGATAACATTTGTGACCATGGAAGGCTCTGTATACGCATATACAGTTACCGCCATGATCCGGTGTTAGAGACTTTATGGGATCGGATTGACTGCAGAGGATTATCTCTAGATCAACATAAAGGTGTGCACATACAAGTATGATCTCAATTAATATAGCCCAAGTGGGAGAATGTAAGAATTTTCCTAGTTTGGGCCACATTAATTAAGATTATAATTATCCGTTTACGGAATTGATCTAATAAAGCGAGATATAAAGTTTCCTAACAGTCAAATATGGGCCCGGCTTGTGTGGGCCGAATGGGCCCGGCCCGTGATGAGAGGGCCCGTCCAAATTCTATAAATATGCTAAGGTC
Organism: Eucalyptus sp. ANBG9806169; assembly: GCA_014182395.1. Classification (NCBI taxonomy): domain Eukaryota; kingdom Viridiplantae; phylum Streptophyta; class Magnoliopsida; order Myrtales; family Myrtaceae; genus Eucalyptus; species Eucalyptus sp. ANBG9806169. The sequence goes on along the minus strand of JABKBG010000014.1, from coordinate 17,014 downwards.
CCTCCTTCTAGCCCTCACTTGTTGCAATACAAGAACAAATACCCACTCTCTCACATAAGGAACACAAGTGAGAGGCCGACTCATCAAGCCAGGGTGTCAAGGGAATAGGGGAGAAGATCTTCAGCGCAATAGACACGGATTGCTGTCGCTTAGCTTCAACAAATCATGGATCACAAATTAGGTGCACAAATTTCTGAGCTTCTAGCTATGTCGGTCCTCGGTTGCCGTTCCTACGGCTATTAGTTTCGACATGGGAGAACATGCATTTCAAGACACCTTTCCATTTCTTGATCGCCGGCGGTTTTATTGCTTTTGTTCATGCGCATACCTTAAAAAGACATCACGTTGTTCCATCTTCCATCAATGCGACTTACCGGCGATGTTATTGCACCTGTTCATGCACGTACCGCAATGGAGCACCACGACTGGTCAAAGTTATCCGAGGCTAAGATTATCTTCCATGGGAAGCTCGTGTACTTACCGCTGGAGTTTGAAATCTATTAGTCCAATTTTCAGACATCTGGTCCAACATTATTTTAGAGAGGCCAATTCCATTACACACTTTGAATTGTCAAAACCCACAGAAGAAATTCACTTCTTTTGAATTGGGTTATCCCCTCCCCCAAATCCTTATGGATCTATCATGTACTTAAGCCCAAAGCTTTGCCTTTTATTTATTTATTTATTTATTTTTTATGAAGAAGATTAAAAGAAACAGTTTTTGGGGTTGGCAAAAAGAAAAAAACTCTCAATTTTTAAACGGCCAGCAACTTCATTTGCTTTTTTATGATTAAGTTAAAAACAAGGGAAAGGAAAGGTTGGCTTTAGATGATTCTCCGGTCTATGTAATGTGAAATAACTTGATAGAGGAGAGCACAATTTTCACCAGTTTTTAGAGTATGACATTATAGAAATGAGAGACATCGCAACTGCGAACGACATATTTGTCCTAGACAATTGAAATCTTTGAATTAGTACTGTAATTCAGCCCAATCAAAAGTTAGTTGCAATCTATGTCACGCCCTGAATCTTGAGCGCGCACACATCCCTCGATGGTCGATGAAATTGCGACGTCTTAGGATGCGTCGCCGACCCATTCATTTTATTGCATATGCGGAAGCAAATAAACAAATCCCCTGACAGCAAACAACACGTGATAGAGAAGCAGAATAACAAATTCACAACCAAAACACGCTTTTATAAACAAATTATGTTTATATACAAAACTAGTCTGTCTACCAAAAAGATCGGCCCTAAAAAAGGAAATTGTCCTATGACCCACTAATCGGACACATTCACTGATCCTTCTGACTCCACAGGCTCCAGGGGCGCCGAGTCCTCCATAGCACCATCAGGAGGGTCAACTGCGCCCTCGCCTAGAGCGGCGTCAACTACCACAATGGGGATCTCAAAACCCTAGAGGGGACCAACTCTGTATCCATTGAGCTCGCGACGAAACCATACTCTAAATTGATAAGGTACCCTTTGAGGTAGGCCCTCATCGACCCAGACAGTGGTCATTACGAGCTCATAGACCTAGTGGCCTCTGGGAACAGGGAAGTTAGTAATTAGCTCAGTAACCCTCTGAGGCTGACCATAACGTACTGGAGGAGCTGCCATCTAAGGACCTGAAAATATTGAGCCCACGACGGGGTGAGGTAATGTTTCAGCAAGTTCACCCCCTAAACTCCAACTAGGAAAGGAATACACCTAAAAGAAGTCTATATACACAAAACAGAGGACTTACATCGCCTCAGTTCCCTCCTGCATGTTAGTACAATTCACATATTCAATCAATCAATCAATTCAATCAATACAATCAATTAATTAATCAATCCAATCAATATAATCGATCAATCAATTAATCAATCCATCAAACACAAGGGTCTCGATTATAAGGCCAAATCGTTTTGACATGTCCCATACCACGTCACACAATTTTGTCCCATAATCCGGCGCTTCAATTTCAATCAAACACACGTTCCAACTTGATTACTGCCTGCATAGGCACAATATACCAATACACATTGGTCTTTTGGCGTAGCTAGGCTTCGTCTCACTCCTTTGAGTATGGCAACATCCATCCAAACACATCGGGGACAACATTCCCGAAGGAGCATTAGTCCATAATTTACTGTGACCGGCTTCCGTTGTCCAGGGGCATCCCATATAGGGGCAACGTCCTACCGACGCACATCGGGGACGGGTTCACTTAGCCATCACACGATCAATCAATCCCGGCCAAGGACATTGTGCTTTGCACTCAAATGCCTCAATTAAAATAATGACTTGGCCTATGTTATTCATATTAAAAACACCCGATAAAAATAATCGTGTGTGGGTACACGGTCAATTTGAGTCAAAAATGCGATATCTTCCTTTTCAAAAATCCCACTATTTAATATAGTACATAAAAATATTTTTTGTGTTAAAAAAAAAAACCGACGCCCGGTATTTTTGATTAAATACCAAAATTTCCGATTTTTGAAATAATAATTCAAAATCACGATCACCATCCAATTTACACAAATTAGCATTCAATTACATAAACTAAACACACCATTGCAATCGCATGAAATTCCAAATACTAGCTATCCCTTGGTCACCTACTATCTCGGTATAATTTCCGAGAAAAATAAAATAATTAAATAAATAGCAAAAATAATTAAATAATGCAAATTAAATCCAATAAATACTAACTTAGGTTGGAAACCCTAATCTAACCACTGAAATGGGCCTAGAAAATTTCCGCACATATCTAGATAAATAGCACAACCTCTTTAGCCCCTAATCAATCTATTCTAATTACCTAACATGCATAATTAAGTGATTAAATCACTAATCTAATTTAACTAACCACTTAATCCCTAATTAGCCTAAAATAATTATCCATTAAGCGTCATTAACTCCATAAGCATAGTTTAGCAAGTAAACTCACTGGTTTAGCGGGCCGGTGAGTCCATAGCGACGACGACGCAGAGGCGAGCGACACTCGAGCTTGCGGTGACACCAACAGAGGTCCGGACGGCCTTACAATGGGCCTAGAAGACCTTAGCCGGGTCGAGGGTTCGGCCGCTCTTGGGCTCAAGGAGGCTACTCGAGCGGTTGGGTTGGGTTGAAACGGCAAGGCGGGCGCCTAGGCGGCTACGGGCGACGGCAAAGGCTCGACGGTGGCGGATGGTAGCTCGAATGCCGCCGGCGACGCTCCGACTAGCCGGACAGGCTTGACGGCGGCTAGGGTGCGAGCAGGAGGCGCGGCGGGCGGATGGTGCATGCGAGCTAGCGTATAGTGTTGGACGGCGGCAGGGGAGGCGGTCGACGGGCGGGGGGAGGAGCTAGCTATTCCTCTAGTTTCTTGAGCTCAAAATTGGCACAATAATGGATAAAGTGAGGTTGGTGAAGAAGAAGAAGCCAGCTGCAAAAGAGGGGGACCCAATTGGCCTCAATGTTAACCAAAATATCCAAAAGTGTTCATTGCTTGGCCCTCACTTGACCAGCCCTCAACCTCAGCCATTTTGCCACACCAAACTTCCCCTAGAAGCTTCCCAAATGGTCCAAATGTTGCCCACCCCCTCGGCCTACGAATTTGGATACTTGCCTCTTCAATTTGATTCAATTCTCCTTCAATTGGACCCAAATTGGCCCCCATAAAATCAACTAAGGTGCCATCGTCCATCTCATGATTTTCCTTCGTCCATCGAACCAACTTGACGGCAAAAACGCGACAAAAATGGTGATCTAATTTTCCCGGTCCAAAATAACCTTACTTTGATTTTTTTGCCGAAATCTCGGGTTTGTAGAAAATCTTTGGAAGATGAGTCGACGTTCCTAAAATGAATCGTGACATGACAGAACTTATCGGGTTCAAATTCGTTGTTAATTTCAACCAGGCGCGATTTTAGCGTGACCTAACCTACTGGGTAGCTTTTAGGAATTTTTAGTGCAATTGATCCGTGGTCGATTACTTTTGAGTCATATTGTACATCTTTGACTAATTGACGACTCTCGGTTGTCGTGAAAATTTCGAGATTTGAAATATGGGCACAGGGTACAGAAATGATTAAAAAATCGATCTAGTGCCGTTCGACAAAAATTTTGTAATTAGGTGGAATCACCCATGCACTAATCACATACCTCTGTCGAATCGACTTATCTCCTGTCTGTGATCGATTTTGACAGTGCCGTATTGACCCTTGCAGATTAGCACAATTGAGCAGTCGATTCCTGGTCGAATTCTCAAGTCTATTGCATTAAAATCCTTTAACGGCTTCACCGGATAGACTAGTTATCTTGTGAGTGATCAGCTCAGAGAAAAGAATTATAAGTGTGTCGATGAAAAGCCCAATTTATTCAATAAAAAATAGAACCTGAAAATCAGATGTCACAATCTACATACTTTTTCGCATTCTAAAAAGATGTATTGAACATTTTTCTCCAATATATATATATATTTTTTTTTTCATTCCGGTTGTTTATAAAAAATAGAAAGAAAGTTGACGTGTATGTTTAATTCAGAATGAGGATTGGTCCAACTTTATTCACTTTCGCATGCTGCACTGAAGACTCCCACTTTTTCTCTTTCTATTTGTCTGGTAATCAAGAAAAAAATATATCTATTGCTCTTCTCCGATAAAATAAGATGTATATGTTTAATGTAGAATGATGGTTGGCCCAACTTTATGAGCCATAAATTTTAGTTTATATTGACTAAAAATTCATGTCACCTTTTGCGCTTTAGGCATTCGTTAACCCATAAATGACATCTCTTATGGATCGGAGTGTTATATTATATCTTGAGTCTCGAGACTCTTCAATTTTTTTCCTTCTTTTTGTTTGGTCATGAATTTTTTTTTTGTTTCTCTTCCTCTTCTTCGGCAAAATAAGATGTGTATGTTTAATAAAGAATGATGATTGGCCCATGGTTATGAGCCAAATATTTCAGTTTATGTTAACTAAGAAATCATGCCACCTATTGCGCTATTGTCATTTGTTAACCCATAAATGACATTTCTTATGGTTCGAGTGTTATACTATATCTCAAGTCTCGATACTCTCCGATTTTTCTCTTTCTTTTTTGTGTGGTTATAAGAAGAAGAAGAAGGTATATATATAGATAAAATAAGATGAATATATTTAATGTAGAACGATGACTGGCCCAAAGTTATGAGGAAAAAATTTCAGTTTATATTGACTAAGAAGTCATGTCACCTACTGCATTGTTGTCATTTGTTAATCCTTAAATGGCATCTCTTTTCGTTCAGAGTGTTATATTATATCTTGAGCTTAAACCCATTAAGGAACCCGATTTGACTGAAGGATGTAAACCGTGTATTGTAGGGATAATTAGGTATACAAGGCAAATCTGAGTTAATTCCAATTGATGGTGAGGAGTGGTCTTAAAATAAGGAAGTTGCTGATTTTCTTTTATCTCTTGGGCACAAATGATTTGTTTTTCTTCTGTTGGCGAAGATAAACATTCACTCCTTAATCGATTTGACCGATGAAGGTATGGTTTCCTTAAATGTCGTATAATGGAGTCTTCAACAAAAGGACTAGTGCGTGGGTTCATTCCGATCCTTTCAAGCCACAAGCAAAGAAGAATAAAATCGCAAAGTGAGGCTATTTCTTTTTGGCCGCACAACATCAAAAGATTTGTGTTATGAGTTTTACATGTAATTGATTTCTTATTTATAAACACTGGTGGGATTGGACTTAATTTAAGTATGGGAAATACCAAGCGTGTGAATTATCATCACCGATTCTCCTATTATTAGTCGATTATTTGTGTTTGTCTCTCCTAGTGAAATAAATACCGACACTTCGAGTGAACTATGAGTTGGAAGAAAGTCGGCAAAAGACGACTAATCTTTTTCTGATGCGCAATGAACAATTTACCTCGGAATGAACGTTGAATTATGGGTGAACGATGAATAATATGACTTCACGATGGTCTAAATGCAGTTATAAGGAAAACATCTAATTTCCACAGCGTAAATGCCGATTATCTTCGCAAAGAAGTAATTAGACTTTTTTTTTTTTTTTTTTTTTTTTTTTTTTTTTTTTTATGGAAAGGGAAGAAGAAGAGAGAAAAATTTCTTTATGAACGTTCTTTTGCCAACTGTCCCAATGGTTATATTCAGAAGTTTTTATATGACTCCCTCATATCCTTTCAAAGGGCGTCTCTCCATCATAACATATTAAGACAAAAAAGTGCGTCTTAATTGCACCCCATCATGGACTACTAATAAAGTATAACGTCTCTCACTCACACATGATGGGTTGATAGTGCTCTATCAAGAATATAAGGCATTCAATATTTATCAACTTTAGAAACAATTCATAATGGCAAGAAAGTTGTGCGACTAGTGAGTACACCTGCACTTGGGAGCTCAAATTATGCTACTATTAGGGATGACATAATGGCTACAACCCTAAAAAGAAATAAATAATTGATGTCTCATAGTGCCCTGCATATTTTGCTTCATCAATCCAAGTATACCTATCCCTTAAAGGCTATACTTGACTATTTTCATAACACCACGCATTTACAATTATATCTACAACTACAGAAGCGATATAATTGGTCGACCAGTAAATATATGCGATAGATGTAAAACAACAATAGTCTTTCTTTGCACTCATGTCTCTCCTTCAATTCCTCTCCAAAACAATCCAATTAAGTGGCCAACTTGCCAAGGTAGGTGCCCACTTCAATTCCATAATTTTCCCTCGCCAATTGAACCAACTTGGATGCCAAAAGCGCACTAAAAAAATGGGCCTTCGAATTTCCTAGTCCAATTTAGCCAAACTTTGATTTTTCGCCAAAAATTTAGACTCATCGAAAATTATTCGGAGGATGAGTCAACGTTTCTAAAATAAATCAGGTCAATTTCGTGGTTAATTTCAACTGGACACGATTTTAGCGTGACTTAACCCACCGGATAGCTTTTAGGAATTTTTAGCGCAATTGAACCATGGTTGATTATTTTCGAACCACATCGTCCATCTTTGACTCATAAGCAACTTTCGATTGTCGTGAAAATCTCAAGGTTTCAAATACGGGCATAGGGTACAGAAATGACAGAAAAATCGGTTTAGTGCCGTTCGACGAGAATTTTTCCATTAGGTGGAATCACCCACACTTTAATTACATGGCTCTGTCGAATCAACCTATCTCCGGTCTTTGGTCGATTTTGACGGTGCCATATTGACCCTTGCGGATTAGCACGGTGGGAGCAAGAGTTTCGGCCGAATTCTCAAGTCCGCGTTTAGATTCCTTAATGGCTTCCCCGACTGACTAGTTATCTTGTGAGTGGTTGTGACATCCCCGATTTTCAAGGTTCGATTTTGATTGGATAAGTTGGGCTTTTCATCAACGTGACTATAGTATTTTTCTCTGAGATGGCCACTCATGAGATAACTGGCCTATCCGGTAAAGCCATTAAGGGATTTTAAACGCAATAGACTTGAGAATTTGACTAGGAATTGACCGCTCGATCGCGCTAGTTACAGGGTCATTACGGCACAATTAAAAATTGATCAGAGACCGGAGATAGGTCGATTCGACTGAGATGGTGATCAAAGTGTGGGTGATTCCACATGATTGCAAAATTCTCGTTGATTGTCACTAGACTGATTTTCTTTCGTTTTAGGTACCTTGTGTGCATATTTGAAACATCGAGATTTTCACGACCACTGAGATTCGCCAATGTGTCAAAGAGGTATGTGTGGCTCGAAGAAAAATCGAATTCACGGGTCAATTGCAACAAAATTTCTAAAAGTTACCCGGTAGGCTAGGTTACGCTAAAACCGTGTCTAATTGAAATTAACCGCGAATTTGAATTCGATTTCATAACTTGAAAGTTCTGTCGTGTCATGAGTCATTTTAGAAACGTTGACTCACCTTTTGAGGAATTTCCGACGAGTTTGGGATTTTTACGGAAAATCGATTCGGACGATTCGGAAAACGAACGGAAATTCAGATTGGCCAATTTGAAGGAATTTTTGGCATTTGGTGTGAGTGAATTAGGGACAGGGAATTTCGTGGGCTTTTTCCGCATCAAATCGGACCTCAATTGGAGAAGTTTGTTCGAAATCGGATTCCGAGAAAAAAAGGAAATAGAATTCAAGTGAGGGAAATTGCAGGTTGGAGAGATCGTCTTATTTTGGTCTTCTTTTGGACTTCAGTTGTAATTTGAGGTTGAAATTGGCATTGGATGACCAATTATTCTTATATTGAAGTTGAGCTAAAATCAAGGATTAATAAACATTGTTTAAAGATATTATGACTTTAAACCACCCCTCCCCTTTTTTTTTCTTGGCCGGCGTTTGCCTTCTGCGGTCTTTATTGTGCTTTGGTTTCTTTGACTTTTGGTCAAAGCTGGCCCTTCTCAAATCCGCACATTTTCCCTTTTCTCTCCCCCTCTCTCTCTCTCTCTCTCACTTGCACGTTCCACCCCCCTCCTCTTAAACCGACATCCCCCTACGTTCTTATCTCTTAAATTGCTTTTTGGTCTCTTTCTTTTTTGGTCTTGCACAGAAGCACGTCAAAAGGTCTTTTGGTCTTCCCTCCCCATTTCTTCCCCACGCAGACTCCTTCTACACTGAAGCTTGCTGCTTTGGTGGTCCTGTTTCTTTGCTGCCCCACCCACGATAGTAAGCTCACCCACACGCCAGCACGTTTTCCCCACCAGTCAACCAACAGAATCACTTCCTCGGGCGTTGACTCTCGCCCCACCAAAATTGCTTCCATCTGTATATTTTGGCCCGTCTTCGAAGCCCAACTAGCAGCCCGTTCTAGCAAGTCCAGCAGCCTCAACTCGGCCTGGTTTATGGCCATTTCAGTCACGGCCCACACCCCCACCCGCGGTGGTCAATTCTAGCCTGAGCCGTGCCCGAATCAACCGCCGTTGTAGCTCTTTGGGCCCAATTTCAGAGGCTATTTTCAGCGGGGGTTTGTGGACATCGAGACCTATTTTCGGGCCTGTCCCGGCTTCGCTTGGTGGTTTCGCTTTGGAGGTTGTCATTCCTCGTCGTGACCCTGTCATTTTGAACCGAGCAGATCGTTAAACAGGTGAGTTTAACTCACTAATTCTCGCTTAGTAGGTTAATGATGCTTAAGGGTTGTTTAGTTTAGGTTAAGCTAGATTAGGTGGTTAGTTAGATTAGATTAGTGAATTTAATTAATTGCTGATGCATGGTAGGTGGATAGTTAGTGCGATTAGCGAGTAAATAGACTATAGTATTTATTTAACGAGTCTCGGAAATTTTTCGGGCCCGTTCTAGCATATAATTAGGCATTCCGGGCCTAAGTATGCATTTATTGCATTTATTAATTATTTTTCGGAAATTAGACTGGGATAGCCGGTGACCTGAATTTTATGCTGATTGCAGTGGTGCAACCTGTTTATTTTATTGAGCTCTAATTTATGCTGATTGTGCATGATTGTGATTTTAGGAAATTATTCCTAAATTTCTTTTAATTTTGGTAATTAATTGGAAAAATAGCGGGCGCCGGTCTATAGCGCCGAAAATCTATTTTGGGACCATTGGAAATGGTGGGATGTTCAAAAGTGAAAATTATGGTATTTTGGCTAAAGACCGACCGTGTACTCACACACGGTTATTATTTTATCGTGTATGATAAAAATGATGAATTGATTGTATGGTTAGGATGGTATACTATAATGGCCAAAGGGCTCTAAGTTATTAGCTTTGGGCGAGCATATATATAGTATACCATATTATCGCCTTGGGGCGAATATTATATCGCCTTTTCGGGCGAAATATTTAGTAGCTTTTTCATGAGCATATATATAGCATATCATATTATTAGCTTCGGGCGAGCAATATTATATTAGCTTCGGGCGAGCAATATTTATCAGCTTTGGGCGAGCATATATATCGTATACTATAATGGCTAGGGGGCCCTAATTTATTAGCTTTGGGCGAGCATATATATAGTCTACAATATTATATCAGTTTTGAGCGAGCATATATACTATAATGGCCAGGGGACCCTAATTTATCAACTTTGGATGAGTATATATATAATATACTATATTATTAGCTTTGGGCGAGCTATACTATATATTTTCAGCTTTGGGTTGCGGTCCCGATTTGATAGGACATTATAGATAGTATCAATGTACCGGAGGGAAGGTCGTGGTGACATGTAGTCGATCGAGCCGATTGATCGACGATTTGATCTCGAGAGAATAATTGTTTGAATTTTATTGTCTGACAGGAAGGAACTGAAGCCAAGGTAAGTCCTCTGACTTGTGTGGTGTTTTAGGCGCCCTTTAGGGCATATTTTCTTCCTAATCGAGTCTTAGGGGGTTGAACTTGCTGAGACATAGTCTCACCCCGTTGTGGGATAACATTTTCAGGTCCCTAGGTGGTGATCGTGGAAGACTCGAAGCCCCAGAGTTTCAAAGGTGGAGAGACCCGAGAATCGGCGAACGAGTTTGACTAGCAGGCCATAGACGCTCCTTTTGGAATGAGCCGACCTTTTGTAAATAGTTTAGTCTTGTAAATAAACCTGGTTGTTATAAAAAGTTTGTTTTGGTTTGAAAAATTGGTCTTACTTTTCTATCCCATTGAATTGTTGTCTGGGGATTATTTATCTATTTCCACATGTGCATTTAAAAATGAATGGGTTAGCGATGCGTCCTAGGACATCGCTATAAAATCGACCAAGGAGGGATGGGCACACACTCGATGTGACATCCTAAATTTTTCAATTCTGTTTTCTTTTGAATGAATCGGGCATTTCATTGACGTGTCTATAGAGCTATTTTCAGAACTAATCATTTTTGAGATAACTAGACTATATGGGGAAATTATTAGGAATTTTAAGGCAATGAGACTCGGTACCCGACCAAGAACCCGCTTCGACCGTGTCAATCTTTAGGGAGGCCATTACGGCACGCTTAAAAATCGATTTGAAATCGAGATAGACTGGATCAACAGTGATGTGTGGCTAATTGTGGGTGACACCTCTAAATTAGAAAATTCATGTAGACCGGCACTAGACTGATTTTCTTATTGTTTTGGTACCCTGTGTCCGTATTTGGATCATCGGGATTTTCACGATAACCGAGAGTCGCCAATGAGTTGAGTGGGTTCATAGTGGTTCGAAGAAAATCGACCACGGATCATTTGCACTTAAAAATATCCGAAAGTTACCCGGTAGCCTAGGTCACGCTAAAAACACATCGAATAGAAATTAACCGCCAATTCGAGTCCGATTTCAGAAATTGAAGTTTCCGTCGTGTCACAATAAATTCTAGAGTGTTGACTCAGCCTTAAAAGATTTTTTCGACACCCGACACTTTTTGGGAAAAAGTTGTCGCATGGTCGTTTTTGTGCAATTGAAGTCGGGATTATATTTGGATGCAAAATTGAGATGCAAGATGGGCGATTGGGTGAAGAAAATTATCAATTTGATAATTGTTATACCAATTGAAATTATGGTGGGCTAATTTAAAATGAATCAAGAGAGAATGGAAGAAGCGAATTGAAAGCACTGAGAAATTCTGCAACATCCCCACACCCTAGAAAAGAATGGACCACTTGGGAGGTTATTGGGGCATTTTTGATGGCCAATGAAGCGCCAAAGATTTATACATGGCTTATATTGATTTAGGAGAGATATTTGCAAAATATCAAGCCTTGGTCGAGCCCAACTCTCACCATCTCTATCTCTTCTTCCTCTCACCCCCAACCGGCAGAAATTCTCTCTCTCCATCTGTTTTTTTTTTTTTTTTCACTCAAGCAAAAGTCCCATGCCCACGATCACTTCCTCTTCATCCTTTGCCAAATCGCCTGCGACACCACTTTGAAGAAGCCCACTCCTCCGTCCGCCAGCGAAGCCTTCCTCCACGCCCGCATGTCAACCTGCCAAGCGCTCCATCTTCTTTGTTCAGCAACGAGCCCACCGGAGATTTCTGCTTTGACCGAGTGGCTGTGCCTTGTTGCCACTTGGTCGTGTCTGCGCCTAGGTTGGTCAACGAATCGGCGTGGAGACCATTGAGCGAACTTCGCTCCTCGCATCTTCAATTTCGGTCCAAAGGTCAGCGAAGCAGCACCGAGCGAAGACTCCACGCCTTCTACATCCATGTGTCCACGGCCTGCAGCTTCATGGTCAACATCAAGCCACCGAAGGTCCTTGGTTGATCGCAAGCCCGCACCAGCGAAGCCATCTCGCCTGCAGCTCCTCTGCCACCGAATTCTCTCCTTCTCTGCTCCGTTTTCCTGCCGCGTGCCATCATTCCCCATGCCGTGAGCTTCAATTTCACGAGGCCACCTCGGTTTCGTGCCTTGCGTCCACGAGCAGCAGCTTCTTCAACTCGTGGATCTGCCGCGACAAACCAGCCCAAGATCCAGCCCATCATCAATTGGATTTGAAGCCCAGCAGCTCAGTTTTCGGGCCCAGCAAAGGCAGGCCCAATTCAGCTTTATTTCAAGCCCATTTTAAGTACCGCAGTCTTCAAGCCCAGTTTTTGCAGTCTTCAAGCCCAGTTTTTGAAGCCCATCTTCGTAGCAGGCCCAATCCAACTTGGGTCTGGCCTAAAGCTAGAACAAATCTCAGTTGGGTGAGATTTGTTGGGCCCAGCGCTCCCGGCCCAAGCTCCGCCGTGTCATCGAAAGCTCGATTTCGGCCACCGTCGCGGTGATTCGGTCTCCACTTACCGAAATAGTTTTCTACTAATTGCTTTCTTAGTTTGCTAATTATGCTTGGAGGTTGGTTAGATTAGTTTAAATTAATTAAATTAGAGACTTAATGATGCATGTTAGGGCGGTTAGAAATGACACATCAAGTAGACATGCCATGTTATTTATCAACGAGTCTCGGTAATTTTTCGAGGTGTTCTCGGCCTCCAATTAGGCATTATGGGCCTAAATTGATTTTTAATATTTATTTATTTAATTTTCGAAATTAATTATTTAATTAATTATTTTTTCGGAAATTCAATCGGATGGTCGGTGACCGGAATTACGCGCTGATTGTCGTGTGCAGTCCGTTTATTTAATTGAGCTTTAATTGATATAGAATGGATTTAAATTGTGAAATTTGAGGATTTGTCCTAAATTGTTTGTTATTAAATATTTGATTGGTAGCATGGCCGAGTATGGGTATATAGCGCCATTTACGTTGATGGGCTATGTAGTAGAGAGAATGGTGAGAATTAACTGAGAATGTCATTGGCTGAGACCAATCAAGTACGATGTTATTGGACATACGTGGTTCGGTGATTGGAAGTATCACTGGCGAAAACGGCGCTTTAAAGAACGCACATGAATGACTTATAGAAAACGTGGTTCTATGATTAAGGAAATATCACTGGTGAAACGACGCTTAAAGAACTCACAATGTTGTCTATTGTCAATGTCACATTGGCGAAAATGGCGCCCCTAGAAAGGACACGTGGTCGGGTGATCGAGATATCATTGCGAAACGGCGCTTAAAGAATGTATGGTGTCGGTGATCGTGTATGTCATTGGTGAAAACGACGCCCGAGAAACACATGTGATTTGGGAAGGAGTATACCATTAGGAATTACAGATGAGTGGGGAATGACCTGAAGTGGTCCGACCGACATGTAATCGACTTAAGATTGGACATCAATGCTTGATCGGATGTTGTGAATTGTTTGAATATATGTATTTAACCTTGAATTACAGGTTGAAATGAGGTCAAGGTAAGTCCTCCGACTCGTGTCATGCTTAGGGCAACCGTTTGGCGATTAGTTTACTAATCGAGTCTTAAGGGGTGTAACTGTTGAGATAGCTCATCCCATCAGGACAACATTTCAAAGACCCCCGAGGAGTAAGTTGAGAAGGAGGAACCTGGGGAGAAAGATTTTTGTGTTGAAGAAGTTGATCCGCAGAGGATCTGAAGACAACTCCTGGATGTGGATCGAGATCCCATCCCTTTTGTGAACCCCGTCTTAGTGTAGATAGGTGTGAGACTTCAGATAACGTGGGAAATAGTATTATAAATATACTATGAGTTGTGCTGTTATTAAAAGTGTGGTTGTGACTTTAATATGAAAAATATGGCTCCGCTTTTCTATCCCATTGCTTTTACTTGTTCTGGATTTATAATCGTTTCCGCATGCGCATATTAAACGAAATGGTTGGCGATAAATAGTCATGTGATATCGCACTTTAAAATTGACTAAGTAGAAGGATGGGTGCGTCCCCGAGGACGGGCGTGACACCTCGGAGGATCGGGAGGCGTGACAGCGGCCAACTCAGGTAGAAAAGGCCATAAAAACACAAAAAAAAAAAAAACTCATTTCATTTAGTTGGAAAGCTAAGGGTCGAAAATCGTGAAGATGCCACGTCCTAAACCATAACCCTTGTTTCAGGCTTTTGGTCATTCTAAACCATACCCCTTGTTTTAGATTTTTGGTAATTCTAAACCATATCCCTTGTTTCAAGCCTTTTGGTCATCCTAAACCATACTCCTTATTTTAGGTTTTTGGTAATCCTAAACTATACCCCTTGTTTTAGGTTCTTGGTCAATCTTAAACCCCATCTTTTAGATTCCTAGAAACCTTAAACCTCATCTTTTAGGGTTCTAGGTTATCCTTAAATCTTGACTTTAGATTTTAGGTTATTGGTAAACCTTAAACCTCATCTTTTATGTTCTAGATTATCCTTAAACCTTGACTTTAGGTTCTATGTTATATTTAAACCTTGACTTTAGATCCTAGGTTATCCTTATAAACCTTGTCATTAGGTTAGTGGTAATCCTTAAACCATTTCCTTTTTCTTTTAACAACTTCATTTCATTCATTCCATTCCATGAGAGAGAGAAGAATTCCAAACATGAGTTTAGATACTCCAATGAGTGAAGGTAAGTGTGGGTATGTTCCCTAACCAAATGTCATTTCCTTTGTTGTTTTCTATTTCCAAAGTGGAGCTTGACTAAAATTGCATGTATCAATTTTGTCTTTGAATGGAACCTCTTCAAACTCCTACTAAAAAATGACAACTGTTGATACTTGATTTTTAGTCAACACATCAAGAAAGAAAAAAATTGATATTTAGGTTTCGATTGTGACATAACTCGTTCAGCCAAAAAAGGCTTGCTTTTCATTTCTTTCTATTGTATTGTCACTATTAAGCCGATTTCTAGTCATTTTCAAGAAAACCCGACAAGTCAAATGGTTGACTTTCGAGTTGACTTTTGAATCAAGATTTCGACCAAAAGTCAACTCTTGAGTCAAAAAATTGGTTTTTTGTCCAAAAGATGTCATTTAGCTTTAATTTCACTTTGTCAAATCACTTTCAAAATTCAAAATTTGACTAATGAATCCAAAGTTAACTAAAATGTTAACTTTTGGTCAAATCTTTGATCAAAAAATTAAAAAGATAAAAAAAACTTTCAAATAAATTTCTTTTTAATGCCAATTTGACTTTTGGTGTCAAAACTTTCGCAAAAATCAATTAAGAACTTTGTTTTTCGAATTTTGGTTTTAGGTTCTAAACGTAAGAATCAAATTACTTTTCTTGTAGTCATAGTTAGTGTAGTTCTTTCTTCAACATTTGGTTTACGGACTATTTTTAATCCATTCATGCATTCAGTTTTGTGAATTGCCCAGCTTAAAATACAAATGACTGTTTGAGCCCTAATTAGGGACCAAAATCAATTTTTCGTGAATTGTGAATGGATAGTTACTCTTCACTCATTTTCTTAAGATAAGTCCAAATCCGTCGATTTTGGGTAATTTACATCATAACTTCTTGATTTGAAGATTTTTACTATTTCAAGCATAAGAGAGGCAAGCAATTGCTTCAATTAACAAAATTCAAATTGACCCATTCAAAGTTATGGTTTAATTTCATCTAGGTCTACTTTTAATGTTAGGCCTAGATTCATTTTTTGACATGAGCTCAAACACTTTGATTTGTGGCCACACTTGAGCACAATAAGTGATCTTACATGTGGGTGGTTAATTAGATAGGGTAATTGTGGCATTGATTGAATCCAATTTCGAATATTTTGCAATTTTACCCATTGAATTACAAATTTGATCATTTTAGCCCTTTAGGCTCAATTCAAAGCACCCATGGTTTTGACCTGTTGTCTTTCATGACAATAATTCAATTAGGTCAATAAAAGACTCTCATATCACATCTATAAGATTTGATTAGCTTAACTGAATCTTCATTGGCCAAATTTTTTCATAAATAGGATAAATTTCCTTTTCAATTTCGTCCTTTAGGGACCAAAGTGCATAACTTTTGAACCCATAAGGACCTCAATTGGGCGAAATAGCTAGAATTGGATCGAATCGGTCAAGAATCAACCAAACCAATGTGAACCGGTGTGACCGGCCTGACTGGTTCAGCTGCTTGTTGGACAATTCTGGACCTCCAGCAACCTATTTCGGGATCCTCTTGATGTGAATTTCACTTTTGTAACTTCAATTTCTTGAAAATTTTCAAATTAGTTCTTGAATTTCATCAAATTACAAATTAATCCCTAATTGAACATCTTGACGTAATTATCGAATTTGGCTCAGGTTTTCGCAAATCAAACCCACTAGATTGATTACCCAACACATTGAGATCATGATGCAACCATTGAAATCAAATTTTAGAAGTTGGATTGAAATTTTGACCTTCGAATCGAACTGACAAACGAAATTATTGTTTGGGGATAGTATATAAGCCCATTTCTCTCTATTTTTGGGGGTGTCATTATAAATGAAATTTTCTTTCTACTGATATTCTCTCTCTTCTCTCTGCATTTTAGTGCTAAAAACCCTCACTTCTCTCTTTCTTCCCTTCGATCCGACGGGATCTCTCTCCTATGAGACCAATGTCACTGTTCTAACCCGCCGGTAACTACTTTACCTCCACAGGCCTTCTCTAATGTCTATCGTAGTTGATTAGATTGTTTCTGATCTCAACAGCACTTGCACTTCTCCGATCAAGCTGGAAGTGATCGGTACGTGAATCGGCAATTGACTGCTGCATCCATTCACAACCGGCAATC